>VMKM01004127.1:0-22192 GCA_008360985.2 Macquaria ambigua | reverse complement strand
ATGAGCTTCTTTAATGATAAAATTCTAACTATTAGAGACAAAAATCAGCACCTCCTGCCCTCAGTTGGTGCTGACTTGTCTTCAAACACAGGAACCTTAGAAACAACTGTAAAACCTGATGTACATTTAGACTGCTTTTCTCCCATCAACCATAGTCAACTAATTTCCATGATTTCCTCATCTAAACCATCAACGTGTCTCTTAGACCCCGTCCCAACTAGGCTGCTTAAAGAAGTTTTACCCCTAGTTAGCATTTCTTTACTAGATGTGATCAATCTGTCCTTATTAAAAGGCTATGTGCCACAGTCCTTTAAAGTAGCTGTAATTAAACCTCTTCTAAAAAAGCCCACTCTTGATCCAGAGGTTTTGTCAAATTATAGACCTATATCTAACCCTCCTTTTCTCTCCTTGAGATCCTTGAGAAAGCAGTCGCCAATCAGTTGTGTGACTTTCTACACAACCACAAGCTGTTTGAGGATTTTCAGTCAGGATTTAGAGTGCATCATAGCACAGAGACAGCACTGGTGAAAGTTACAAATGACCTTCTAATTGCATCCAACAAAGGACTTGTCTCTGTACTTGTCTTATTAGATCTTAGTGCCGCATTCGATACCATCGACATCAGTTTGTACATGTTAATGATGAATCCTCTATGCATGCCAAAGTTAGTCATGGAGTTCCACAAGGTTCTGTGCTTGGACCAATTCTATTCACCTTATATATGCTTCCTTTAGGCAATATTATTAGGAAGCACTCCATAAATGTTCATTGTTATGCAGATGATACCCAATTATATTTATCGATCAAGCCAGATGAAACCAATCAATTGGCTAAACTTCAAGCATGCCTTAAGGACATAAAAACCTGGATGACCTGCAATTTTCTGATGTTAAACTCAGACAAAATCGAAGTTATTGTACTTGGCCCCCTTCGAAACACATTATCTAAAGATATAGTTTCTCTAGATGGCATTGCCCTGGCCTCCAGCGACACCGTAAGGAATCTTGGAGTTATCTTTGATCAGGATATGTCCTTTAACTCCAACATAAAACAAACTTCAAGGACTGCCTTTTTTCACTTGCGTAACATTGCAAAAATCAGGCACATCCAATCTCAAAAAGATGCAGAAAAACTAGTCCATGCATTTGTTACATCTAGGCTGGATTATTGCAACTCTCTATTATCAGGCTGCCCCAATAAGTCCCTTAAGACTCTCCAGCTGATCCAGAATGCTGCGGCACGTTTACTGACAAGAACCAAGAAAAGAGATCATATTTCTCCAATACTAGCTTCTCTACACTGGCTCCCTGTAAAATCCAGAATAGAATTTAAAATCCTTTATCTCACCTTCAAAGCCCTTAATGGTCAGGCACCATCATATCTTAAAGAGCTCATAGTACCCTATTACCCCACTAGAGCACTGCGCTCCCAGAATGCAGGGTTCCTTGTGGTTCCTAGAGTCTCCAAAAGTAGAATGGGAGCCAAAGCCTTCAGCTATCAAGCTCCTCTTCTGTGAAACCAGCTCCCAGTTTGTGTACGGGAGGCGGACAACCTCTTCACATTTAAGAGTAGGCTTAAGACTTTCCTCTTTGATAAAGCTTATAGTAGGGCTGACTCAGGTGACCCCTGAGCCCCCCCTTAGTTATGCTGATATAGGCCTGCTGGGAGACTTCCCATGATGCACTGAGCTCCTCTCTCCTCCTCTCCCTCTCCCCATGGGCCCTCATATCCCATCAATGCTTGTTACTAATTCAACTTCTTCCCGTAGTTGTGTGCTTTCTCTCCTCTTTCTCTCTCTCTCTCTCTCCTTCTGTTGCTTTCTGCAGGTGTTTCTGCCTCCGGAGCTGTAGAGTCTGGATCTATGGTTGCAGGCCACCTGCTGCCCCCGTGCTCCTGCTCTGCACCCACTGCTGCTATTGCTGTTATTGTTCTTATTATTAGTATTGCTATTATAATATTGCTCTTAGTATTATTTCTGTTGGTGTTATCATCAATACCATTACCACAACTATTGCTTTGCATCTCTGTGTAGTGAGGATGGAGAAGACTGGACACAAGGAAAGGAGTGAAGCAAATAAGAGGAAAGAGAGGAGAGGAAGAAGAGAAGGCGAAGAGGAGTGGAAGGATACGGGAAGACAATGAAATGACATAGCAAATAAGGAGAGGAGAGGAATGAAGAAGTGAGGTAGAGGAGCAAAAAGAATTAAAGAAGGGGAGAACAAAAGTGGAAAAGAATAAAGAGAGGATGAATAGAAGGAAAGGATAGGCCAGAGTAGAGGAGGTAAAGAAAGGAGAGAAAGGAAGAATGAAGCAAAGAAGGAAACGAGAGGAGAGAAAAACAATGAGGAGAGGGACTACAACAGGGAGGGGGAGGGAAAGAGAAAGAGAAGGAGGGGTTTGCTGATGAGGCCTTTGGGGTTTGATGGCCGAACGCTTGGCGCGCCCACGCCATGCCGGCCGCTCGATTAGTCTTTTATTTCAGCATCGGCTCCAGAGTCAGCCAGGGCTGAAAGCAGCGGGGGCCCCGCGCCCCTCCAGCTCCCTCATCTCAATATCAATCAACATTTATCTGCTGCTGCCATCACTGCACTGACTTACATAATCCCTTTGTGTTCCACTGTCCAATCCATTTGGAGATTTGGCCCCAAACCTGTGTGATGCTTCATGATTTGATTTGATTTTATACTGGTGCTGTTTCATCTTTCTTCCATGAGCCTCTATGGGTGATGAAGTTATGGGACAGTAGAAAACTCTGTGTTTAATGGGGAACTCAGGGATATAAACTCAACTGAATGTCTGTTGTTAACTGCATCTAATAAGAATAAGCAGCAACACGTGCATTGCTGCTGTTGTGTACCTGCATGATGACGTGAAATTCAGTTTTACTTTTTAAATACAGGTATTTCCTCCATCGTTCCTTACAAATGGACCTTTCGCAGGTACATACTTTTTGTCCGGCAAAAGCAAAATATTTGGCATATATGGACAACACATTCCAGATTTTGACACTCTTAAAATAATGAAAGTCATGGTGAGGCTGAAGAGACTGGTTCATATTTTACTATGTGAATGTTAAGGTTTGCAGTTTACCATATGTTATAATAGAGACTGCACCAGGAGCTATACATATCTTTTGTTACTGTTTACTCATCAGAGAATATAAGAAAATATTTTTTAAGCATGAGGAAAATGTATATTTAAACATTTACATCTAGGCACTAGGCAACTCCATCTGCTGAGTAAGAGCATGTGATGAGACTGAAAGCTCCAGACCAGGTACTGAGTGTATAATCTGGCGAGATTGTCAATAAGGAGTTTTAATTTTACATGTTAACTTAATTCAAAAATGCCAGAGGTGTCTCATAATATGTGTAAATATTTGTTTTGTTTTTTTACTTCATGTTGTGATTGTAACAATTATTACTATTAACTTTTAAGTCATTCATCAAAATTTAAAATGTGTTTCACATTTGAAACGGGATCTTTGGGGTGTTTGGTTACCCAAAATGAACAGTTTGAAGACTTCAGTATAGTCTCTTGTAACGTATTTGAGACATTTTATAGGTTACAGGATTTAACTGATAAATCAGAAATGTAGTAATAGATACGGGTCCCTAATATTTTCATGTGAAGTGTCCTGAAAAACAATAAGTACCCAATCAGTGAGGAGCTAAGAAAATGATACAGTAGTGTTTTAGTAGTTTATAAGCAGTTGCTGAATTCTAGAAGAATTTCCTTTACAGTCTTGATGCCTGGATAAAGTGAGAGATCAATTTAAACCCAAGTAATTCACACATGCAACCTGCTGTACACTACTGTAGCTTACTCTCTGAGGTTTTTATTAATTATTTGGAATGAATTCATAGGAAATGTACCTACTGAATACTGCCTACATTTTCTCTCTAATTAATACCATTTTACATTGTTCTTCCCAGGAAACTTCCTAAGACTTACATTTACATTTCAGCCCGTTTCATGGAAATTAATGATATCTATGACACCCATGTGTTACTAAAATGAATTAACTAAAGTTATTTTCCATAGAGGATACCTTTCTAAGATAAAGGAGAGTGATGGATGCTGGCTGTAGAACAGGAAAGGAACAGGAAAGTGCTGATAGTACCGCGCGTTGTATAAATGAAACCAACATATTTAAACTCTGCTCTGCTGTCTCTCCCCTTCTCATTCATTCTCATTGTCTCTCTACCTTCATGTGCTCTCAGGGCCTGTCACTGTCTACCCACATCCTCAGATTCCCCCCGTCACCCCGCACTGCCAGGACAGCCCCAACACACACACACACACACACACACACACACACACACACACACACAGTGTGTGAGTGGTGAGGGTGACAATGTGGGAGATGGCTGCCTGTTTGGCCGGCAGATTCTCTTCTCCTCGGGCCGTGGGAGGTTTCTGTTTTTCTTGGTAATTTGGTGTAGGTGGCTCTTTCCTCTATTGAGGCTGACCATCAAAGGAATCTTAAAAAGAGGACACTGAAATAACATGTGACAGTGGAGAGGAGAATTACCATAATCTGATTGTTGCTATTTTGGAATATTGCTTTACTGTGAATTATTTTGCTGGTGGAATTAAAAATCTGATGATAAAAGTATTTTGGATGGGAAGCTTTGTGTTTTATATTTTTTACAACTGTTTTTCTCAGTTCAACAAAATCCTAATTGTTGCCCTCATTTCCTAATTATCATTCATTGTGCAATTGTTGTAACACATTTACCAAAAAAAAAAAAAAATCCAAAAGACAATTGAATATTTGTGGCAGGAGTAGATGAAAAGCAATGGAATTAGTGCCACTACAGTTTGTTTATGCAGTCACATTATATTAATCTGATTACTCTTACTTTGAAATATGTTCCCTAAAATATAACATTCAAATGCAGCAAAACTCGAAACCCACACACAGAAATATGTGTGAATATTATTTAGAAAAGAGAAAAATTCCCCCCTTTCTGCTCCCTCTACATTCCACTCCATGAAATGATCCACTCACTGTTTCAAAGGAGAGCATCTCCATCTGTTTGGAAATCTGCTCACAGACAACATACAGTATGTTAATACCAACTAACTGCATGAAACCTGCAGCAGAGGGAGACGTTTTGGTGTAAAATGGGCAAAAAGTCAAAAAAAACAGAAAAAACCCACATACTTTGCAGTAAACAAAAAAATCACCTGAGTTGGTCTATCTTTCATATTAATGCAGAAATACAGTATGTATATTAATTAAGAACTAAATGTAGTTTTGTGATTAAAATCACAAGAAAATCCCAAGTTTTTGCAATTTCCTTCTAGACAAAGCAGTGGAAGTGTGTGCAGAGCTGCTGTAGCTACTCACTGTCTGACGCTGGGTGGCTGCTGGAGGCCTCTACTTCCCTGCTTTTTGACCTCTGATGGACAAAACACAGCCAGCCTGCTCTTCCACTGACCTTGCTGCCTGGTTGCTAGCTCTGCATGCCAGGCTGGTTTACTGCATTTCCTGCCTGATCCCACATCCACTTCTAAAGCTCTTTTTTTCCAGTAATACCTCACGTTGTGTCTGCCTGGGTCACTTTAATGGTTGGTGTCTTTTCTAACTGTATTCCTGTCTGTTTTATTTTCTGACTGTTTCTGAGCTGAAGCTGAGGACTGTTCTACTCATCCTCATCTAAACTCTGTGTTTGTGTGTGTGGAAAAGGATCATCTGAGGCTTCCTAAGGAGAGCAGGGAATTTGTTACATGAGAAGAGAGTGGTGTGTGGGATGCAGGAGTGTGTGTGTGTGTGTGTGTGTGTGTGTGTGGTGTGTGTGTGTTTTCTTCCAGGGGAGTGATGGGAGCTGCAACAAATATTGGCAAAGTAGGTCTGAAACAAAGACAGTGTAATATAAAGTTTTAATGATGCCTTGACAGTGATATCAATGTGTATGTGTGTGTCTGCACTTTCAACGCACATGCTCTGAGTGGGCGATGGCATGCTGTGCATCATGACAGCAATGCAGAGAAAGGTCCCATTGTGTTGTATTATCTTTGTTATTGCAATCAACAGAGTGCATACACACATTTTCAACTGTATCCTCAATATAGGAATAAATGCAGTACACATGATGAATAATGATGTAACTGTTTCATCCAAATTCATTTCATTTATTTTGATTGTTGTCTAACAGTATCAAAAGGTGTCAAAGAATTAAAGTGTGTCAAAGTGTTTTAAGAGAATATGCATTTAAGACAGTGAATTATCCCAATCACATTTGGGGGAAAAATAGCATCCTTTTCTAACTGACTAACTGACAAAGCTTCTCATACAGTGTGGGACAGATAAATATGAGCATTTAAAATCCTTAAGTTCTGCCTCCATTCCCTCATTCACATGTTACATATTCAAAGCTCCTTTGGATTCTGGTTGTACAGTACATGTCTACATTGTAATAAATTGATGTAAAAATACAGCCAAATAGTATTACACTGTAAACCTCACATTCTACTATAGAATACTGTAATACTTTTTACAGTAATAAACTGTTAATGTAAATTACAGTAGTGAGACTGTAGAAATAACAGTATAATGCTGGTGACCACAGATGCCAGTAGTGTACTGTAATTCCACTGGGAAATATGTTATAGTGAATCAAGTTCATATGCATGCATTTCTCTTATTTTCTCATTTTGATTATCCATCTACAAATGGGTCTTTCATTCAAGCAGCTCAGACCGAATGGCAGAAAAAATTGAAAGAAATGCTGATGGACTGCAGAGCTGTGGCTGGGATCAGGGATTTTGTACTTTATTGACAAATTAGCACTGTTGCAATGTCTCGAATAAAGTGTACGAACTTACTGTATTGTCTGGTTAGCTAGTTCAAGCCAGCTAGCTTGGAGAGCTATTGTGACTGGCTAACGCTATGTTCCTGGCTAACTAGCGTGTTAGCGGTTAACTTGCCAGCCACAACAGTTCACCAACTATCACAACAGATAGTCACTACATCGCCAAGCTTCCAGCACCCCCTTTAGAGAGGACGTGTAGGTGAACTTTCTGGACTGACTGGAATAGATGTGTGTTCATGTATTCAATACATTTCAAGGGTCAGTACTTTTTTTTTAACTCACTTTGGTATATTCTTACTCTACAACTGCCTGACAGTCAGTAAATTAGACCACAACCACATTCTTTGGAAATGTAAAAATTTTTGCCTGCTGAAATACAAACACACACTTCCTAGCTATTACTAGCTACCCCACCAAGTAACCAAGTTCAAGATGAGTCATCAAAAGTATTTTTAATTTTTACAGTAAAAGAAATGGATTTTTATATAAAAATACTCAAAAGAGATTTTTTGACACAGCTTGTGACAAGAGATAAATGGATAACTGATACAAAAACATGGGATTATAACCTTGAAAATGTATTTTTCATTTCACTGTGTCTTTAATAGGCTATAACCAAGACCATATGACAAGAACAGATAGGATTTGATCTCCATGCTGCCCAGATACAATGTTTATGGAAAACAAAAATAGTAAAACTGATTTATTAATTTAATAATTTCAGGATGGCTGTCATTTGAAGACTCTAAACCCAGGACCAGGTATGATTTTTCAGGGATCATAATCACATTTTTTAAGCAATGACTCCATAATTTTGGAATGAAACTCGTAGCTCCCATTTATCATCCGCAGCATGTCTGGAGGATCACATGGGAGCAGCCAAAGATCAGCAGGTCAGAGTTAATTGGTTTCAACTCATTAAAGCGATCCCCTGCCTCAGTCATTAGACTGAGCCGGGCTCCACCGTTGACATTTGACTTCTGTGCCATCATCAGAAAACATTAATGCTAATGTCCTGTAACAGCAATAAACAGTTAAAAAAAACACTCCCTCATATCAGCGTCATTAGAGAACGATGGAGAAAGAGCTTATAGTGTTCTGTAGTACACATACGTATGAATGTAGGTAAGTGCATTATCATATTGTGTGTGTGTGAGTTTGTGTGTCATTATTCTGACAGCCCCATCAATACCCATCTTCAGTGAGTTTGAGAGTGAGAGCTGTGAATGGAAATAATGGGGCTGCTGTGAACTAATGGATGCCTCCAACTGCAGGGAAACAGAGTCTTACAGGTCAAAGAGTTCACTACCATTTCACAGTCATGTTATGTGTCATCTTCACTTCACACCATGTTCAACAGAATGAGAGGGAGGGGGAAAAGAGACATGCAAAAAGACAAGCAGACAGAGGTAGAGACATGTGTTACACCTTACACACATTGGTGAAATCCATTTATATCCGGAACACAGCATGATTATGTGAACTATGGTAGTTGATGCTTTTCACGAAGATTCAATTCCATTAAATGAAATAATCTGATTTACTGCAGGTTGATACTGACAGTGTTTCTATGATATAATCTGCCAAGAGAATGTAATAATGTGATCATTTTATTTGAAGGAATTTTATTTATTTACAAAAAATTAAACCCAGCAGTGGAATGTAACTACATTTACTCAAGTTCTGTACTTAATCATGCTACTTTATACATCTACTCCACTACATTTCAGAGGGAAAGATTTTACACACTAAATATATCAGTTGATAAAATATGATTGTCACAAATTGAACTACCCACCAATATTATAAAGTAGTTAAAATGAGTTCCACCTGCATCAGCCTCAACATTAAAATGCTGCTCAGACATTAATGCAACCACAACATAACACTCACAGGTGCCATTTTCCCCATAATGAGTCATTTCACTTTTGATATGTATTATTTTATTGGAAAGTGCATTTTTCTGATAATACTTCGTACTTCTACTTAAGTAAGATTTTGAATGCAGGCCTTTTACTTTTACCTACTGTAATGGCGTATTTTTACATTGTGGTATTGCAACTTCTACTTAAGTAAAATATCTGAATGCTTCTTCCACCACTGTTTAAATTCAGATTGCAAGGGCCTAGCAATATACTGAATATTTACATATATTTATGGTCATTTCATTTGAGATTTGAGGCAGTGTTGTCAATATCCTGGTTATTTTAAGGTTTTTTGTTCACATTTAGTTGGTTTGTGTTTTGTGAAAACATTCAAAGAAAAATTCTAGAAAGAAAGCTGGAGTACAAAACCAAGTGTATAGATGTGCTCCACAGATATTTATAACAGTACATTGCAGGGCCATACAACCATTCAGCTGAACTTTACTTCATGCTCCGTTACCTCAGTGGAAAACAACTGACTGTGAATTATTATTTGTATTCTATTTAGGCTTATCAATCATCTTTCCTTGTTTTTGTCTTTAGGTTTTGACTCACTGATGTCATACCTAATAAATGCTATTCTCTTACGCAGTTTACTCTCATACTGGATGGAGCACCCTTGAATGCATCACCTACTGTATACGAAATTTCAAAATGGACCCAGCTGCAACTCCATTATATCATATGACAAAGTTACTTTGATAAACAAAAATGACAAATTGTTCACTGAGATGGACTTCTCATCTCAAGCACATTACAAGCCTCTGCAAGTTCAAGCACTAAAATGAATGGTACCCAATAACATCAGGATCTAATCCTGTACCACAGACCCATGTGCATTTGGGTGGAATTTCAAATAATGTGACTTAATGCTGCATTTTGCAATTCAAACTAATTATTTAGATTTAGATTATTAAGATCCACACTTTTAACACTGTGCCAAGAATGATTAACAGAAAACAGCTTCAATATATACAGTATGTATACATTTTTATCATGACAATTAACCATTTTAAACATGTTAAACATTAGCACAAATATAAAGGTCCACTTCAGTCCATAAATATCAGCATCAATTCGCTGTTCATTAACCCATATCAAATCCAGTACAAAAGACATTTTAAGAAATAAAATAGAAATGATTTTCATTCAGCTGAAGTTCAAAACACAAGCTTTTATTGAGGTGTGACTATGGTGTGAATGGGTGCAGCTACTGACTTCATATATTAAATTGTGCATTGAAACAAGCAGCTCTCTGAATGTTTGAACATTTCGTCACAGTTTACTTTGTTTCTAGAGGAAAGAGAGAAGACAGACAGATAGAAAGAAAATGGCAAAGACATTAAGCAAATGGCATCATTAAAGCCAGTTAATCTTCACCTGTTGACTTCATACTTGTGGAGCGCTCCATTCATCTTCCAGCACCTCCCAGGAGCTGGTCTGGTGTCAGACAGGCTAACAAATGACCTCAACTAATCGCAATTTAATTTACTACCAGCAGTCACATTGAGACATGAGGGCTAGGTAGAGTCCAGCTAACCATCTCCTCTGTGTGTGTGTGTGTGTGTGTGTGTGTGTATTGTGTTAGGCTGTACAAACATGGTGGAAGTTTACCCATTAGTGGATGAGTGCATTAATCATACGTGGAGGTTCTCTCAGTAATAAGCTGCTGTCCATCAAAATAATTAACTGCTATAGTAGCAGTAATTAATGTATTCTGTGTTTTTGTTGTTCTTTTGCAACTAATAATGATCCCCAACAACACAAGGTTTCAATCAAAATTAGGTTTTTAAAGTCTAGCACACACTGGTTGAATATTCAATTCAATTCAATTCACTAAATCTTTATTGTCCCAGGAGGGCAATTCTGGTGCAGAATAAAAACAGAGACACTATCAACAACAAGTCAAAGCAAACATAAGTTTACAAAGTATCATGAGTAAAATAGGGCCAGTACAGAATCAGTCAATTTGACCACATTTCTGGGAAAAGCATGTTATTTTTTCCCTGTGTGTCGTTGCATTTATGTTCAAGTTTTAATCCTTAAGATTCTCATGAAATCAAACCCCATTTTTGATACTATTTATGTTTTATGTATTCAGTAATTACCTGTCTATACAGGAGTTTTCTTAGTTTTTTATAGTAGTTTATGTTAGTGGTGGAGTCATTCCATGCCATTCCTGCGCTGGATTCAAGTTGCATTCACACAGACCAGGGATTCACAGGAAACCATGCAATCCATGTACTTTTATCTCACTGATAACAGCTTTTTACTGTTTGGTCTCTTTACACCATATCAGTGCTTTATTAAGTTATTGCTAATGCAATCAGAACATGCTACTGCTGCTGCTTCACATTAAAAGTGTTCAGCTGGTGAAACTGGGTGCTTTATTGTGAAGCCACAAGAAACAGAATGTGTTTGTAGCCACTGTTAGTGATCATTCATCAAAAATGTGTTTCAGCATTCTTGTCAGCAGATCAGTTTGAAATAAGTCAGGAGCAGCGACAGTGAGCTGTAGACCAACTCCTCAGCAAGGCCACCAACTCCTGTTACCGTGTCCTGCCGCTATGTAGAAAACCACTCACACTATGTGCAGCATGGACTCAGATCGTGGCTGCTCATGGCATGATGGGAAAAAAACCTACGTTTTTACTCTCACATTGAGATCAGGAAGATACATATCTGACATGTTATTGGTCCCTTCCTTGCACAATTTTGATCTAACTTGTCTTCAAATACACTATAGGATTACTTCTTAATGTTTGTTCCATTCTGTATTGTTATAATGTCTTATTCACTCAATATTTCAGAGCAAATTCTTTAATGAGTGGCAGCTTATCAGAACCATAAAATCATACAGTAATACATCAAACCACTGGAGCCCTATGAAGCTTGGCCCTTCTCTGATAGTCAAGTGACCTATATAACATTAATGCAAACACACACATACACACACACACACACACACACACTTACTGTATATGTACATTCTTGTCCATTGAACTAGAGTCATAAAAGTTTACAGGCTGGTAAATGGGAGACTGGCATTCAAGCATTATTAAACATGTGTATCTCCACCATTGCTGTGATGACTTCATTGATACTGTTATGATATCTGATCATCTTCATTAACTTTAACTTTCACAATTTCATGCTTTGTTGAAATGAGAAAAATGTGCTCCTTAATTTGAAATACAACATCCTGCTAATCCTGCTCAATCCTGCTGTGTGTGTGTGTGTGTGTGTGTGTGTGTGTGTGTGTGTGTGTGTGCTTGGTGGGGGGAGGGTGGGTGGGTGTTGTGGGGGTGGGGGGGTGGGGGGGGTGTCAGGAAGACAAATTACCTCAGTGTCATCCAGGCAGTCAGGAGTCTTTTATGGCATGTCTACACTCACCACTACACACTGAACACAGAGCAAGTGATTATAGACAAGAGAGAAGATGCCATTTGAAATAAAACTGGAAGGAAAGGAGTTCCTCGGATGGAATTAAATGTTGGTTCATGTACAGAAACTGTGTAACGCAGACAAGCAATATGAAAATTGACTGAGGTGACATGTTTTTAGCAGATGTGGAAAATGTAAAACATAAATGAAAGAATTAAAAAACAATGTTAATAGAGTTTTGTAAATTTGGTTATAAAAGGTTTAAAGCTATTTTTTTCCATTTCCATTTCAATTTCAATTATGCAGGTCACTGTATTATTTGTAGGAGGAAAGACAAGACCACGCAGGAGCAGAATCATGCTTCTTTATATCTTTACAACGCCACAGTGAGTTTGCAGACAAGCTCCAACGTACACTGATTGGTCCTAGATATAACTGATAAAACTTTATGGATTCTCATATCTACATAGCTACCTAGCTATGCAGCAGCAGGAAATTGGCCACAGACAAGCGTGGATGAGATGTAAAAGCTGCTGTAAGTCAGTTTAGAGAACAACTCTTAAATTAGCACATTTCTTTGATCCTAGTGTAACACATTAATGTAACTGCTCCTAACGATTGCTACCACAGCTTCCGTGTTGACTGACAAATGTCAGTTGCTACAGATTATTAAGGGCAAAACAAAACAAAATAACACCCCCTACCGATCAGAAAGCAGCTAGCATGAACACAATGTCAGGCTGAAAGAATAAAGCAAAACTAAATGGCAAGGACCTAGCTCATGGATGTATCCAGAGAGCTGGCAACCTTGCTGCCAATTTGTCCCAGTGGTCACTCACAGTACTACAACAAAAAAAATCACATGAAGCCCAAAAGACATTTTACACATAGACCACCATTATAAAAGAGACATCTGTAAAACTGTTGACACCTCCAACTGCACAAGGTCAGTTATTACTCTTGTGAATTATTATTACTATTTTTTATGTACGTGACTTCATTCTAATGTAAAGCCTCACACAACACGGAAGCAAACCTGGAAGCTTGAAATCTTTTTTGTCTTGATGCGCTCGGCAAGGAATTTTCATTTAAATGAATGGGCACCATCTTGTAACTTATGATGTAGCTAGGTAGCTAGCTAGCCATCCATGGTCCAAAATTAGCACCAACCACTTGCCAAATGTGAGTAAAAATCTACATTGGCAAATAAAAAAATGAGGTCAGCCACCATTGGCGGGTTGCTGAAATAGGCTTACTTCATACGAACTCTGATCACTACAACACATAAGTTGATTGATCATGTTTTGTTTTGCATCGCCTCTGCACAATGGTGGCGACATGCAATGTATGACCGTCAATAATTGCAATTCTTTGATTGACCTTTGCTATCCACTGTCGCTATGGTTACGCTTACTTACGCTAGCTACCCGGCTCGATTACCAGTACCACAGAGGAGAATTTCACGCTAAGAGTCTGCAAGTATGTAGCGGCAGATTGCCAGAGTAGATCAACCTAAGAGGAAAAATGAAGAGCACGTTGGAAGTACGGTTAAAAGAAAAGTGGCTCTCAAAAGATAAGAGGGTGAGGAAAGATTGTATTGTATGCAGTTTTATGGCCGGTTGAAAAATACTTTGATTTACCAGCCATTGGCAGATAGACCAAAAAGTTCATTTTGCACCCTGTAGCCACCTATGTATGACATTTTCATTCTTAATCCCACCTACGAAGCTCCGATTGGCCAAGGAAACTGTCATCAATGAGTACAACAACAAATTGGTGGTGTGGGTCAGAGATCTGGAAACAGGCTAACAGGATTTCCCAAAACGTTGAAGTGTTCCTTTAAGTTCTTCCCATAGACACACAATGTACTCTGGCAATGGTGAATTGTCTTCTCTTCTAAATCCAGTCATGTGTTGTATTACACACACGCACACACACACACTCAACAGATTATTAGTGTGATCACTCTCCTCAATTTGTCGGCACATTCATTCAAATCCCCCCCCATCTTCCTGATATTGAGTGTAATCATATCAACATGTTATTGCTTTGACTCTCTCTCTGCTCAACAAGTCCATTAACACAGCTAGGTGAGCTAATGAGGGGACTTAATTGGTTAATTGGCACGTTTGGTTTGGGACCTTTTTAAAAGGATCAACATCGATGCAGCAGAGCCAGAGCTTTCATCTTTTTTATTCCATGAATTTTTCTTACTTGTCAAACCTGGTGCCTACATTACCCACAATGCAACTCGACCACAGAGATTCAGGTGTGTTATGCTAGTAGCCAATGTAGCCTGGAGCCTGTAGCCTGCAGCAGAGATGAGCAGCGGGCTACAGAGGTCTGGTGAGCTCACTTCTTTCTGACTTCACACCAACAGACTGTTTTCAGTTTCTAAACCCGACCAACGCTGACTCAAGTGACATCACTTGAGGACATTTATCAGACTTCACACAGCTTCCTCTGGAGACACTAATAGGCTTTATACTTTTTTCACATATGTACTCCCCAACACCTGGAGACACACTTGATGTAAAATCAGTGGAGTTCCCCTTTAAGCTGCAGTCACTCTAGCGCCAATCGAACATTCAGTCCTTTTCCCGTTCACTTTAATGGGGGCTGTACAACTGATGAATTCCAAGTTGCTTTTCTGGTCTCGGGGTGATCTTGGGCTCTGACCTGTGAATGTGTTGGCCAATAGAAACATTGATCCATGTTTGGAAATGGAGAAGTCATTATTCCAGCTGTGTGCCACCATCCTGTTTTGTACAGTATCACTACTAGATTACAAATCACACCATTACTCTCATACACTGTTAACAGTTTGTGATTGCTCTAGTCCAGTGCCAGAGGAATTACAATTACACCATGGTTTATTTGCAATACCCATGATCTTTCCCTAACCTTAACCGTACCATAGTTGTCCTGAGCAGATATTGTAGAATGGGAGAATTTGAAAAACGCTGGCATTGAACTTAATCCAGTTTTACAGAGCTCAGCAGTAGTGTTGTGTCGCATGCTCAATATTATTATTATTATTATCATCATTACCCACATCAAAATAATGGTATCACACCCTTTTCTGGGGCTGAATGTGTGTGTGTGTATGTGTGTGTGTGTGTTGGTGTATGTGTGTGTGTGTGTGTGTGTGAGGGTGGGGAGGGGTGACTGGGGTGATCAGGGTAATTTAGTTAGATAGAAGGTTTATGAGACTGTACCTTTAGCCTAATATGAAAAGCTATGTAAGAGCTGGAACTTTCTTGGCCTATGCACATATTAGATTATCACAATGTTTTGGGTTTGAATCTGATTCTTGAACTTTGTCAATTCTATCTTCTTTGCTGTCCAATAAAAAGCAGACTTTTAACTTGGTGGCACAAAGCAGAGGAAAATCCTAGGAAAAAAATGTCTTTACAACAGCAATGAATCATCATATATTCTGTTTGATTGTGGATGTAGACCATGTGGCAGCCTGTGAGCCTCTGCTTGATAGAAAAGACACATTATTTGATGTGTTTGAAGCTGTTAACAAGCAGAGGACAGTTATTAATGATTGGCTGAACTTGGAGGTCAAAGATGAACAAACCTAACTCAACCCCAGAACCAAAACCCTGACCCTTGTTTGTCAAAACTGGCTTGAACTCCAACCAAACCCTGTGTTAAAGTTCCCAAGAGCCTCAGCGAATGCACACTGTCAGACCCCCAAATGGACCATCCATCAGCATCACAACATGGCTGCCTTTTCTTCCACTTTCTTCTTTGGGGAAGCTGGATGGTTCAACATAAATCGATTAGTCCCAGTTGATAAAATGACAAATCAAATTCACAGAGCTCATTGTGCAGTTAAATGATATGAATGAAAGAAATAACAATAATGTTATGAAGGCTGATTGTATGCCTGGGGACTCTATGAGGATGAATGTGTAGAAATATGAATGTAAAGAGATTATTCAGCTAAACACGAATGATAAGACATCTGTCATGAAAACAGATGGTGGAGGGTTATTTTGTGTGTAAATATAATTTTATATTCAGATATTCAGTCATCACATACAATCTGCTGTATAGGACACTGCTCCAACTGAAAGCACTAACCCACCCTAAAACAGAATCTACATGACACTGCTATAGTATGAAGATAGCTGAATAAATTCATAAGGATTCATTAAGAATGATCTAATGCATGAAACCACACAAAAACACCAGAAGAAATCTAGCTTGTTAAGATGGAAACACTGAGTTTTTAGAAATGAGGATTTTATAAATACTGAGGTGATGAGTCCATGTCCCCCCCAATGCAACAACCCCCCTCAGAAATAAATTGGACCGAATACAGAAATAAAGCCTCTAAAATGTTTGTTATATTTAATCTGTTAACTGTTATTTCCCAACATGAAGGTCTAAAGGCTGTTTCAAAGCCTTCTCAACATTATCAAGATTGTCAATACTGAATCCCTTATTAGTTAGTTATTAGTTGTTGCCTTGAAAGTGGTCAAATTTAAATACACTTTGGTCAATAATTAAAAATATATGTATACATATACCAAAGGACACAGCTTCACATTGTATCACCAGTGAAGAATAGGATGGTAAAGAATGCTTTTTTGAATTCTCTCAACCATAAATAATCATGAATAACCAACAATAATATGCTCAGGGGTCAGCTGGTTAGCATCCTGTCTTATTGGATGGTTCCTCAGTCCTGTTCCAATTCTTCAGTACAAATTCAGGAGGAAGGAGAACCTACAGTAGTACAATGCAAGTTCCACATAGAGATGTGTCACACTAATCATTACCTGATTCATTAATATAGTGTTTCCCAGTCTGCTCTTTCATAACTAATCATTCTTTATTCAGAAACAACTCATTAGCGATTTATCAATTGTCGTTCCTCACTTGTTCCTTTGCATCTACTCAGTATTTCCTGTACCTTATGGCAAACTAAACAATTGTTTGGAAATATTTGACATTTAAAATGAAGACCAAATAGACAGTTAGTATGAGCCTGCATTTTGTAGTTAGTCGTAAAACTTAAACCAGATTAAAAGAAATAGTTTTATTTTCAAATGCTGTGAAGTAAATGTGAGTAGTAGTTAGGAGGATACATATTTGAGTAAAACACAAATTCCTGAAAAAGTATCGACTATTTGTTTGTTTGTTTGTTTGGCTGTAGTTCAACCAGACACAGTCAGAGTCAAAGTTCCCTTTCACTTTGAGTGTAATATGGGCAACTGTTAGGATTTACGTTTTATGATTTTGTCCTTGATGGACCAGGTTTAATGTTTTGAATAGCATTTTTTATATATTACAAACTGTTAAAATGTTTGTAAGTCATCTTCTGTTGCATGTGTTTCAGATCAGCAGGTGTTCTGTAGCAGTCTTGTGTTAACCAACATATATTTAGCTTGTAAACATAGCAGTAAGTATAGAGATGATAACATGCATATTTATTCTCCACCCACAGTTTACATTTAATTCACTCACTCATATTACTGGTGGCCTACACCAAACTAAATGTCAATTTCAAGACACAGAAATGCGTGGATGATTACCATGCACCTCTGCAACCACACACACACACACACAGACAGAGTGGTGGGTGCGAAAGGAAATCCCCTCTGTATATTCTTTAGCTCCAGCTATGAGTGTGTGTCTGACATTCAGCTAACCCCATTCAGCAGCATCTGGTTCGAGCTCGGGGTTTTCCTCTTTCCTCATCGACATTACCAGACTTACCTTTTAGTGAGACGTAGTTTTGTGAAGAGAGCATACTTAAAATTAATTTCAATACCGACAACTGAGGTCTAATTCCCAAATTAAGACAAGCAGTTCTTTTACTTGTCTATACGTTACCATTAACTAACCATTTAATTTGACACACAGGTCCAAATGGCATGTCCAGTAACATGTATACTCTAATTACATAGCAGCTTTCAAAAACTCTGAAATAAGAACCCAAATAAAAATAAATAAATAAATAAAACACAAATATAATGTTAAATTATTTAAAAGAAATGAAATATAAAATCAATAGAAGTATGAATCACAAACAGAGCTAAAAAAATAAAACCTGAAGAAGAATCAATTAATTAAAAAATAAAATAAAGCTGCTTTTGGAGGCTGTTTCAGCAGCTAGCAGCAGAGGAGCTACATGCTGCCTTACCAAAGGGGTTTGTTTTTAGGCTGCTTCCAGACAACCTTCCTGCTTCAAAGATGAAACAATTTATGACATGTTGCATGATGAAAACCCTGTAGCACTTTATAAAGGAACTAACAGGTTACCAGTATTGTAATCTTTTTATTTTATGACGATATTTGACTGTCTCTCTCTCTCTCTCTCTCTCTCTCAGTGTGTGTGTGTGTGTGTGTGTGTGTGTCATCCGTCCAGTGGCATAGCACAGAAATCTGGGCCCCGTACATCTGCAGCCTCAGTGGGCCCCCTTCCCCCGTTTATATAGTGCATCCATTGTCACGCTTGTACAAATGACTGAATCAACAAGTAAACACAAGCATCTGTAGTTGTTGTTAGGATCATCACTAATGAAGTGTTTATAATGCTTTTTAGAAAATCTGCTCAGTATGAAATCTCAGCATTTTCAGACCCCTTTTCTCAATATCCTGTTATTACTGTGTGAAGCTTTCACTGTGAGGTTTACAACATTAGAACATTATTTCTGTCATGGGTTTTTAGGTCTTCATTACACCCTGGACATGAGACAAAGGTGGAAAGCCATCTGACTCTGCCTCCTACAATGAAAAAGCATTACTGTATTTTATAATAAAAGACAATTGGATAAGATTTTACTGGAATCATGTTGCAACATAGAAGTAGCACAATAAAACTTATATACCTTAAAACTTATATAAAACTATATATATGTGTGTGTGTATATATATATATATGTATATATACACAGGGAGTATTAAGTATTAAAACTAGGAGCCACGGCAGCATCTGCCCACTGTCTGAAGGCACCTTAAAATGTCAGTCATACTGGGCAGCACACACAGTGACACAAAGTTGCCTCCTGACTGATGGACCTGCACCAGGGAAAATAATCCCTCTGATATGTTAGGAAACAGGTCTGGGAACAGTTCCTCTTTAGCTGCATTGATCCTCCATCACTAAAGCCATACATATGGGCAACATTTAAGGCTGTTGTTCCTTGTGACCCATTATTTTACCCATATTGATTCTGCCCTGACATTAAAATGCTTCTCCTTCCTTCACTGTCTCTGTCTATGCTGTCACCAGGCAAAGACCTTTGTCTATCTACAGTCTTTATTTTAGTTTTATATGTATCCTTTTATATTCATAATAATAATGTAATATTCATAACTTAGTGCAATAACATACACACTACTGCACATGTCAGTGGTAAGGTGGGTGTTCATGCACTCAAGTGCATATCAATGTGTGGAGGGCAGTTCCATAAGAAGACAGCAGTGTGCAGGGTGAATGTTCTTGAATATGTACCACTGAGAGGGGTATGACTGAGTATAGTGAGGGAGGAATCAGCTGGAGGTATCTTGAACAGTGAGTGTGCTCTGCATAAGACTGTATTAAACCAACAATTTGAATGTCTGAGTCAAACAATATAATGCTGCTCCAGTGTGTGATTTTAGATTGCATGCCAGCTTTCTGGAAGCAAAAGAGACATGACGTGTAACACAAAAGCGTCGGCGGACCTCATTGCGTTAGCTGCTAACTTCTTCTTCTTCTTCTTCTTTGAGTTAGCTGCTAGCAGCTTTTTAATTTCTCAGCTGGTGGGTCACACACATAACACCTCTTCAAAACGTCACACCCCTGTCTCGTCCATGGATGTATAATAAGAACTGGATAGGGCACCGCGGTTCAGCCTTGTTTCCAATTTACCCAGTGGACACTCGTGGTATTGCAGCGAAAAACCATTGTAAAAGAGACGTCTGTAAAACTGTTGACAGGACTTCTCGAACATCAAACAAGGTCAATTATGACTCTTTCTATTATGCATTTTTGATCCATGGAGGTTTTATATTTGTAAAACCTTCCTCAAGCCGAGAAAAGCAATTTAAAAATCTGTGATGTCATCACAATGTAAAGTCTATGGGCCGAGCGGAAACTCATGGAGAAACATTACTGCGCATATTCAGAGAGCCGCATACCCCAGAAGTAAACCCGGAAGCTAGAAACTTTTTTGACATATGCGCCAGGTGAGCAATTCTTATTGGACTGAACAGGCACCATCTTTGGGTCCGATATCCAGTTCTTATAATACATCCATGGTCTCATTCGTTCATACGTCGATTTGGCTCTGTTACTACCTCCACTGCCGGCTTAACAACTGAACAGCAATGCCCCCCCATTCTGGGTTCATACGTTTTATACAGACGGCAAGGCGGAATAACGGCGCAACATTCCCACCTTGAACAGGCTGTATAAAAGGGGCTACTGAGTCAGTTGTATGGATCAACAACTCTGTCCAGCCCACACATGTTAGCTTCACCTCAAAGCGAAAACCTGATGGATGTCCTATTTAATGCAAATAAACAATGATTAGTTAATAGAGGTTATCAGTGACGCACAACCACAGGGACAAAAAAGCCAAGTACAAAATTACTGCACGAACATGAACGTGAACTGCAAACAGCCCCCTTCAATGTGCACACACACACCGACAAATACACTCACACACACCGACACACACTCTCACACACACAGAATGTGGAGTATTGTGGAGTATAATGGTGCATTGGAAGGGTTTTATGTATTATGACCTAATGCGTCACACATAAAGAGGCTCTCCACTTCTCGTCCCACTTCCCCTCTTTTTTCCTTTCCTCTCCACCCCTCTTTTTCTCCTCTATTGTGTCATCATTTCTCCACTTCTCCTCACCTCGTGCCCTCTCTCCTCCTTTTCCGCCCTTCCTCTCCACTCCTCTCAGTTTCTCATCCCTTCCCCACCTTTCCTCTTCCCGTTTCCTTTTGTCTCCTACTTCTTTTCCTTGCTTCCTTTCATCTTTCCTCCTCTCTTCCCCTCTCTTCCCCTCTCCTGCTTTCCCCCTACCTTTTCCTTCCTCTTCTTTTAATTCTTCTTTAATCTCTCCTCTCCTTCCCTCTTTTCGTCTCTTCTTTCCATCTCCTCTCCTACTCTGCATTTGCACCTCTCTTTCTCTTTTTTCACTTTCCCTTTCCCTTTTCTCTCCTCCTCTCCTCCCACTCTCGTCCTCTTTCTTTCCTGTTTTCTCCTTTTCTGCTCCTCCTCTCCACTTCTCTCCCCTTCTCATCTCCTCCCAATGTTTTCATCCTCTCCTTGTCCTCTTTCTTTTCACCTTTCCTCTCTTCTCCTGCTTTTCCTCCCCTATTTCCATCTCTTCTCCTCTCCTTCTCCCCTCTTCTATTTTTGCATTTGCCCCCTTTTTTTCCTTCTATTCTCCTCACTCCCTTGCTCTCCACCTTTTTCTCCTTTTTAGTTGGCCTCCTCTTCACTCCTCTTCTTCTCTCTACTCCTCCTTTCCATTTTCACTTGTCCTCTTCTCTTTTCTTGTCTCCTTCATGTCTTTTCCTCTTCTCCTTTCCTCGCGTCAACTCCTGCATTTCCTGGCCACACTTCATGTCTCCTCCTCTCTTGCCCTCTGCTGCCTTGCTTTCTCCCTCCTTCTTTCCTTTTCTCTTCTACTTTTCTGCTCTCCACCTCTTTTTCTCATTCTTTCATCTCTCCTTTTCTCTCCTGCTGTTCCTCTCCTTTTCCACCCCCTTCCAATTATTGCATTTGCTCCTCTCCTTCTCTTTTTCTTCTTCCTTTCACCTCTTCTTTTTTCTCCCCTCCTCTCCTTCCACTCACCTCCTCTTTCTTTCCTCCTTTCTATGTTCCTCCTCTATACCTCACCTTTTCTCTCCTGCTGTTCTGCTCCTCCTTTCCACTTCCCTCTATTTCTCATCTCCTCATTGCTTTTTCGTCTTTTTCCTTTTCTCTTATCCCCTTGTTTCCTTCTCCTTTACACTTTTTATCTCTCCTCCTCTTCACTTCACTTCTCTACTTCTTGCTTCTTTTCCTTTCCTCTCCTGTTTCCTCTCCTCTC
>VMKM01004126.1:0-22193 GCA_008360985.2 Macquaria ambigua | reverse complement strand
CTCTCTGTCTCAGCCTCTCTCTCTCTCTCTGTCTCACCCTCTCTCTCTCTCTGTCTTACCCTCTCTCTCTCTCTCTCTCTCTCTGTCTCACCCTCTCTCTCTCTCTGTCTCACCCTCTCTCTCTCTCAGCAGTGTGTCCTCCCCCCTCTCCTCCCTAATCCATTTATCATTTACAGTAGGAAGCAACCTGCCACCAGTGAGTTATCTGTGCTCCACCCCCAACCAGCACACACACACACACAAACACACACACACACCCTCAGTTCCTGCATCCCGACCCAAACTGCCAGTGATGGAAAGTAACTAAGTACATTTACTCAAGTACTGCACTTGAATACAGTTTTGAGATACTTTTTAGAGGGAAATATTGTATGTTTTACTCCACTACATTCATAGCTACTAGTTACTCTTTAGATTGAGATTTTAAATTTAAAAAATTACATTATAAGCTTATAAAATACAATGTATTAATAGAGATTAATAGTTCCCAACTTTTTTGGGCTTGTGAGCCCTTGTATAAAATCAGTGTCTAGCTGGGCCCCTTGTCGCATTTCAGATGTCTATGAGTTGTTGTCTTCTTACGTGGTTTCATTTAAATAACTGTCTGAGGCCCAAAGAGGTCAAATGTTCCAGTATTTCACAAAAAAAGAGAACAAAAATTAGAAAGAATGAATGCAAATTTGTGTAGCAACTTTACTCACTATTAACTTCACTTCTTATTTAAATTCTCAACATTTACAGGACATTCACCTGTACACCAGAAGTCTCCTAAACTACAGCATCTGGTCACAGATTAAATCATCTATCGTCTGAATTTCAGTTCTCTTTTCTTTTAGGAAGTCGTCTGAGAAGCCTGTCGATGCTTCATGGTGGGAATAATAATGCTGCCTGTTGCACAATGTGGTGCGGGAAAGAATGAATCAGAAGGAATTCAAAGGAAATTGCATGCAAACGCAAAATGCTTTAAAATGTGATGTACCAGTTATTGCAAAAGTATTTCAAAAATATTCTGATTGTGGTCTTGCGGTGCTGCAGAGACCAAACGACTAGTTTCATCTTGTCTCTCTTCGCTGATCTGTTATCAGTTTCTCTCTGGTTCAAAGAAAGTCATAACCCATAACTTCAGTTTCTGAAATTAATATATTATATTAAAACAGTACAATGTTGTCAGTCACATGCATTGATCAGAAACCTGAGTGTGTTCAGGTGTGTGTGTGTGTGTCTGTGTGTGTGTGGATGGAGTTTGTGAATGAACACCTGAACTCCACCCACACACACATACCTGGACTATAACACATGCACACACCCAACAAGACCTGACACACACACACACACACACACTTCTTCATTCCAGGCTGCTCTCCAATTCCTGCCTCAGTGACCTCTGACCTCTATCCATCAACTGAGGTGCTACCTGCCCTACGGCTGTGTGTGTGTGTGTGTGTGTGTATTTCCTGTTTTCTCTTCATTGCTGATATTAATGTTATCAGCTCAAATTATTCTCTCAGGCAACTTAACTTGGATAACAGCGCGCTTTTATTTTGAAATAAAGAAAAAATGACAACGTCAATTGACAGGAAAATAATTGCCAGCAATTTTTATTATCAATTAATCATTTAGGTAATTTATCAGGCAAATATGGCAGCTCCTCAAGCACGAGGATTTGCAGCTTTTCTGTTTTGTATCAGTGTAAATTGAATATTTCTGGGTTTTGGACTGTTGGTCGGACAAAACAAGACATTTGAAGATGGGAATTCGTGATGGTGGGCATTTTTCACTGTCAATTGATTAATTGATAGTGAATAATTGTTAGTTGCAGCCTTAAAGAGTAGAAATGGACAAAAACACTTTGTCTTCAAAGTTATCCAAACTGGTGTGGACAGTCTGTCTGTCTGTTTATCCGTCTGTTTACATTTTTATCTGTCTACCTGATTATTATCTGTTTAGCTGTCTGTCTGCTGTCACCTCTCAGCTCCTCACACTCTTTACATCTTTCATGTCAGCAGCACATCAGCACCACGGACAAGTCCATCTGTCCAACCCACTCCGACCTCTGTTTGGCCCTCAGAACCAGAATCAGCAGCACTCCACAATGTGGACTGATACTAATTTGTAGAAATAGACGTGTACCTATTTCATGACATGGAAGAGAGACAAACATGCTCCAAAATCACTTTAGAAACCTCTGCTGGTGTGGTCTGTCCTTTAGATCGTGCTCAGACCAACATTAATACTGCAGTGGGAAAACGCAGCCTCCTTATTCGTTTCAGCAAGACCGCTGTGTTGTCACAGCGTGGGGTCCTGATGCAGAGGCACACAAACTCAGGGTCACCTGCAAAAATCTTCAACCTGCTCAGCTGTTGCCGCAACATGCAAATGCGACATCATCTGGCAATGCAATGCAATTAAATTCATTAAAGACCACACCACGGTAGATTACTTTGTTCTCAATCTTGGAACCTGATGGCTAACGTCTGATGGCGATTTAGCCTCTAGAGGCAACGGCCAATGTTTCGGGGCTTCCGGTGTAGCCAACTTCCTTTTCCTTGTTTACAGTCCGATTAGCAATCTCAGAACCCATCGGATATCATCTGATGATGATTTGAATGCAGATGAATTTTAAAAAAGCTAATAAAAAGCTGATCTCTAGGTTTCTGAGACTGATAAAAAAGCGAATGCGTTCCGCCTCTTTTGCTCTCTACACGGACGGTTTACCTGCATGCAACCAAGGCCCGCTCAAACGTGATTGGTCAATACTACTTGGACTACAAACGGAAACCAGAACGCTTCCGATACCAAAACCTTGTCCCTTGCCTACAGATTCTGCATTCAGATGCAGATATCTGTTTACAGAGATTACTTTATTCTCTTCTTCAACTGTTCTGTTGAGCTTTCTAACTCGTGGATATATTTTACTCAAATTGGACTTCCTGGATCGTTTTTCATCGTCTCAACTGTACCTGTAACAACGCGCCCACACCGACCCCTGCGTTCTTTTTATCACAGTGTTTGTTCTGAACGCAGCGTTACTCCAGTACGCTGTCCTCGCCTACTTGTCTTCACTTACTGTGAGTGTGTGTGTGTTCAGATAACCCATCCTGTCCCTCTGCTTTGGAGGGTGAAGCTGAGAGCTGTAATTATACTGTCTGGCCCAGAACCACCTGTCGTGTGTGTGTGTGTGTGTGTGTGTAACACTACACCGCTGCATTGCGACACATTAGTCAGCTCCACCCTATCTGCTGCCTTTGAAACCCGCCTGTCTTCTGGTTAAACACGGTGACTGAGATCACACTCTGTCTACAGTTCAACTCTCCCCATCTCTCTCTCTCACACACACACACACACACACACACACCTGTAACTAAAAACCTGCAGGTAGTCAAACACCTCTGCAGCAGTCGACACGTCATCCTGCATACTTTGAACATATCTTTGGAGACACATCATCCTCTGAGCAGGAATGCTCAGTCGCTGTGAGCTTCTGGTTAACACTAACATTTTGAAAGACTTACAGCTGGAAGGCTAGCAGCCCCCCACCCCCCACCCAGGATGCTCACTAAAATTCATTTAACACATTAGCAACAAGAAGAAAACTGTCAAATGTCTGGTCAGACTCTTAAATTTGTTTACTTATTATTTGATTAAAAAGTTCCTAATTTAAATCATAATTTTTCCAATTTTAGATGACTTTATTTAGACAAAGTTGTTGTTAAACATTTGAGAACCTTGGCTTCTTTTCTTAAATAAAAAAAAATAGCTTGGTATCAAAACAAAAGTATAATTTTGTTAGCTGCACCAAAACCAAAATCATATCGGCACAAGTAAAATTCGAGCAAGACCCCCCCTCTCCTGCAGTGCTCAAAGTATAACAACTATTTCTAATGTTAACATGCTGACCTTTAATGTGTAACATTTTGCATGTATTCTATGTTAGCAGGTAAAATGTTTAGCATGCTAACATTAAACAGTTAGCATGGTTAGCATACTAATCTTAGCATATTAGTATTAATCTCAAAGTACGACTGAGGCTGACAGGGACTTGGTTGTTTTAGGTGTCCTGTCTGAGTATACAAGATATTCCAGCGTGAGTTCACTGCATCGATGATTATTTATGGTTTCTAATACTGTAAACAGCAAACATTGATTCACTATCATGTTTTCGAACACCTTCAAATTGTATGTGAATTATCAAAAGCACTGCTGCATTGTTGATTGTTCTCTTTTTTCACTTCCAGTACAGCAGCGCAGTGTTAAAAAAAAGAGTTAAAAGTTTAGAGCAGCAAACGGAAAACATTTCAGAAACTGGACATTGACTGGATAAGGAAAGATGTTTTTAGCAATCAGAATAAAGCAAAACGGTCATTCAGCTGGATGGAAACGTCACAGCAGAGCCGGCCCGAGGGTTTCTGGCCCGACATAACTTGACCCACCAGCCCTACACACTTCAGCCTCAAACCAGCTCTGTGTCAGACATTGTGCCTTTTTAAAGGAGATTTAATTGTCCAGCAGCCCCCATCAGGAGCAGACTGATGTGTTATCAATACATTAATTGGATAGTTAGATTAACTGATGAGCTGGTGTCAGGTAGGACGGAGCACCAGCTCGGCTCAGACTGACACAAACAGATGAGACGAGCTGCAGGGAAACGGCAGGAACAATGAGAGAGCAAAAGACACGGGGAGCTGCCCCGCCTAATTCCCTCTGTGGTAATTGTATTGGAGAGAGGCTCTGTCTGTGTGTGTGTGTGTGTGTGTGTGTGTGTGTGTGCTCTCCCCTGCTAGGAGAGGGAGGGTCAGCATCACTATGAAAAGAGAGGAGGAAGGAAGTTTGGCCAGCAGAATAAAAGCTGATTTAATGAGAAAGTAAAAAAAGACTCTTAATTTACTGGAACACTTGTCTTGAGTGATGGATGGCAGAGAAGTGTGTGTGTGTAGGGGTGTGTGTGTGTGTGTGTGTGTGTGTGTGTGTGTGTGTGTGTGTGTGTGTGTGTGTTTAGCCTGTACTCAAATTCGATTTCTAAATTCTCTGTCAAAATACAGATTGCTCTTTGTTCTCTATTCATTTTTATATCCTGACCAGGTTTGGCAAAGAAGGTTCCTTCCAGGTTTTTTTTTGGATTTGCGTTGTTCTCCTAACCCCTGCAGGTGCACCTGATGAAATGTTCAGCTCTGATCTGGCTGAGCAGGTGCGTGTGTCTCTCCCGCTCATTATTCTCTCTCTCCAGGTACCATCAGCTGATTCGTCCCACCTGTGAACTCAGATCCAGCCCTCATTGGCCAGTTTGAAACTCAGCGGTCCAATCTCCAGCAGGAACACCTGATATAAATGGACTCCTGAAGCAGGAAGACAGCTCATTTTTTTCTTTGACATTGTTTTGCAAAGAAAAATGTAATCATTTCAGTGAAGCTAGGCAGTGAAGTGAGTTATGAGTAACTGTAGGTCACAGAAGCTGGCAGAAGAACCGACCTGAGCATCAAGCAAGCTGTCTGGTTGATACAACTTCCTGTCGGCAGGCGGGTTCGAAATGGAGATGGAAAAAAAAGTACAAATGCTATAAAAGTTTAACATTATACAACATGCAAGTATAAAACAACTTAACGACTCCTATGCAGGTTTGCATATGTGCATCCCAGAGAAGCATGTTCCGGTTTTAAGGCAGTATGAGCACAGTTGCAAGTTGATTTTGCATTGACAGTGAGACCAACGTTACTCCATGATGTGCCAAGAGCCACACCACAAAAGATACTCAAAAAAACAAAAGTGTTGTGTGAGATCACAGTCAAGAAGTACAGGAGAGGAAGATCAGGGGGTTAAAGTCCTACTGGGGCCACCGTAGTTCCTATGTATGCGCTCATGGGACTGCGAGGTGTCTGGATAGAAGCCTCCATTAAATCAAATATTTGGGTGGAGCCACGGCTCTGCCTCACCTCTGGCTCCGCTCTGCTGTAACCTGATTAAGAATCTGGTTGATGAATCATCTGTCAGGCAAAGTTAAAAAAGACATTAGATACAGTGGTAGGAAATCTCTCTCTCTCACACTCTCACACACAGAGAGAGAGGATGTTTTATTGCTTAAATTGATCGTGCGTGGTCAGAAAGTGTGTGTGGCAGAATTAAACTGGCAAAGTAAAAGGAAAGAAAGGACAAAAACAGAAAATTAAGGGGACAAAGGAAGATAAAGGGAGGGAAAAACACTAAATAACTAAATATATAATATGAGGTTGGACAGACAGAAAATAAAACAGCAAAAAGAAGAGATTAAAAAAATATGAAAGTAAAATAAAGAAAATGAACAAAGAAAAAGACGTAAAGAAACAAAATGAGCAATCATCAGGTTCTTTATGCCTTCAAACCTCAGACCAACAACAACAGTGCTGAGCGGCCATTTTTGTTTGTTCAGACCTTCAGCGTGGGGTCAGCTGTCTGAGGAGACAGGGGTCAAAGGTCAAACCAAAAGAAAACTCCCCTGTCTTCCTGAAGAACCCCTGACCTTCTGCTCAATGGATTCTGCTGCTGTGAGACACAACTTGTGTCTTCCTTCCAGCCTGATCAGCATCGACCTCGAGCCCCCCTCCAGGACGACCCTGATCAACCCTTTAAATCTGTCCCTATCTCCTAGATGATCCCAGACCCCCCCCCCCCTTCTAAAAACTGACATCTTCATCTACAGAAACCTTGATAGCGTCTTCAAATCTGTCTTTCCTTCTCAGAAGGGTTTAATCCCTCCTTCCTCTCTCCATTGCCAAGATGAAGCCTTGTCCTTGACATGTCCAACCACGCAGCCACCTCAACATCTCTATCATCTCATAATATCCATCATCTTTTGGAGCCTCTTTTTGATTTCTTTAGTTATGTTGTGTTATGTACTAATTTAGTGTATTTTATAGCACACACTGAATGTCTCTGTGTTGGTTTTCTCTCATTTTTGCTGCATCCTGTTTTATGTTCTTTTACCTTTTATGCAGTTCTATGAAACTATAAATATAAGGTTATTGTTCCATGATATTCATCTATATTCAGAGACTCTAGGAAGA
Source organism: Macquaria ambigua (assembly GCA_008360985.2). Classification (NCBI taxonomy): domain Eukaryota; kingdom Metazoa; phylum Chordata; class Actinopteri; order Centrarchiformes; family Percichthyidae; genus Macquaria; species Macquaria ambigua. The sequence continues at coordinate 15,159 of VMKM01004126.1, read as the reverse complement.
CAAACAACCACATTAAAAAAAAAAAAAAAAAAAAAAAAAATCCAAGCTTGCACTTAAGAAGAAGAAGAAAGAAAGGAGAAAGGAAAAGAATCTCCAAAGTGCAAACTGAAAAATGTCCTGTGGGGGTTTTTAACAGGTCTGATCGGGTCACACAACTCACTCAACAGGCAGACAACCGGGTCAACTTTCAGTTCAGGTAAGACAAAGAAAAACAAGCAAGAGTTGCAGTTTTTGCAGCTTCTTCAGCGACGGGCTGCGTTTTCGTTTTTTTTTTTTCCACATCAACTCTGCTGACACATGCAGCTCCTGAAAGGCAACAAAGATGCACTGAAGGGGTCAATCATACACTCACTCAATGCATTCCTTCCTTCCCCCTGAGCTTCTGTCTTTCTTTCATTTCTTTTCTTCCTATAGGAGGTGGGGGGTGTCTGTGCTGCCTGAGCTTGAGAAAACAAAAACCCTGGAAGAAAGAGAGAATGGAGAAAGAGGAGAGGACAGAAAGAAAGAGAAGAAGAAGAAGAGAGAGGGAGGGCAGAAGTTAAAGTGAAAGGGCTTTTTTTTGACCGCCACAAGTGGACGGCGTGACAGGTAGCTTTCATCATGAGCCGCCCTGTCATTCAGTATGATTAATGGGCCGCTCAGGGACGACCAGCGCGTTCTGAATGAGAAATATGACTACTATCTGCTAATTTGTTTAGCATTGAGCTACTTAGAGAGGGGCTGGCAGGCGGTGTGTGTGTCTGTGTGTGTGTGTGTGTGTGTGTGTGTGTGTGTATGACAGCCCCATCCATCCTAAAAAAAACATCTGAAGCAAAACATGCTTGAGCCAACAACTGCGACACACACATTTGATTGACACTCCGTCAATCTAGAAAGGTCCACACAGGCATGACGGGGGTGCTGTGTGTGTGTGTGTGTGTGTGCGTGCCCCACGGCTGGCACTTCATTGCCGGTTGGGTTCCTAAAGCTGTCAATCATTCTAACAATGTGCACCAGGGTGCCGTTCCCCTACTGGTGTCTCTCTCTCTCTTTCTCACACACACACACACACACACACACACACACACACACACACACAAAGCTGCAGCGTCTCTTCCTGTCAGATTGTTGAGTCCCAGTAATTATCTGATAATGACACCAGCCTAATTCAATGTAACACCTGTGTGTGTGTGTGTGTGTGTGTGTGTGTGTGTGTCAGAGTACTTCCATACTTCCACTTGCTGTTTTGAGTGCATCAGTGTGACACTGACATTATGGTAAATTGCAGCACTGTGAGGACTCGGATGGTGTTTAACTCATAATGGTCAGAAAGTTGAGTGTGGAACGCTGCACACTTCTCACCCTCAATGGTCGCCATCTTGACTATGAAACCACCGCTATGAAAATGGCGGCTGCAGTTGCGATTGTTACAGTGATTTTAAATAAAACTGAATTGAAGTCAAGCGAGCAAACGAGCTGGCAGATATTTTAACGGCCGACAATCGAGGTCAAATGTTGGCGATAATGCTCCGCCCGGCTGCAACTCACCATTAAAGAGAAGAAGAAGAAGAAGGTTGCGATCATCATTTCCGGTAAGAGCACAACGGCTGTGTTCGATTTGAGACAACAAAAAATTAACCCACGACACAAGTAAAAACACAGTGTACACAGTGTACTGCATTAGCCGGCAACCTTTGCTGCATGTCCATTCCTCTCTCCCTTGTTTCCTGTCATCTCTCTACTGTAAGCTGTGAAATAAAAAAAATACAAAATGCCCAAAAACACATTATTAAAAAAAAGAAAGTGGAATGAAGTTGCCATCATGAAGCATTCACTGGTCACACTTTGAGCGTGAAAAAATACATCAGCTCCATATGTGGAGTTCAACACAGTGTCAGAACATGAACCTGCTTCACCACCATGGGGTGAAACATTATGGGATGTGTCTTATTCAGAACACTGCATCATACTGTGGCTGTTGAACTGATCCAAAACTGATCTTAAAGGAGTTTTGAAAGGCAGATTCAGCTGACAGCAGAAGTAACGTTTCTGGGTAAAACATGTAAAAGCACAAGCGAGAGCTAAACCTAAATTAAAAATGTTAAATTTCCTGACAGCGTGGAGCGTACAGACCGAATCCACCCACTGCTCCTGAAGTACATGCATGCACTCCTGTGCTACTAAACACACAAACAGCCCCTCAACTCCCTTTTCTTTCACAAAAGACATTCACGAGTGGCGCAACAACGCCCTGCATGCCTGGATGATGCTGCCAAGACAACACTGCCTTAAAGACACCTACAGACAGACAGACAGACAGACAGACAGACAGACAGAGAGAGGAGAGCGGATCTTTGAAGTCGAGGCGAGGCGAGCCGGGGATCATAGAGATTGATGCAGCGACACGCAGCTTTTGAAACCAAACCCAGAGTTGTGACAAGTGGTGATTAGCGGCGTTTGTGTCTTTAAGCTCCACCCTCTGTCTGTCTCCGGAGAAAAAACACATCCACCCTTTTATTTTTTCCATTCACACAGTTCTACACAAGTCAGGGTCTGTGTGAGTGTGTGGGCGAGATGTTCTGTTTGTGTAATGAGGTAGGTGCTCGGAGGAGGTGAATCCAGGTAAAACACATCATCTCTTATTGATTTTTTCCTACTAAATCCTTTCTGGTCACAACAGAGAAAGATAAGTCTCGCCACAGGGGGGAGATGTCCCTAAAAATGTGTACATTCAGTGTTTGTATGTAACTTGGGTGGGCCAATACTAGATATTACCCTGAGTTCAGTACTGTGTCGTTTAGACAAAACATACAGTATCTTGACAGCATGGCATCCCCATAAATGCAACAATGAAAATATATTATGAGCACGTTTTGTGTAGGTCTTAAGGCCTTTACACACCAGGGACGTAACAAATAAATGACACGAAAATGCAAAAGACTCACCTGCAAATATTTACTCTACTACATCCAAAAGTAAACTACATAATCTCCTCACTATCCTGCATCCGGCGGTGCTGCTTCACACGCTGTCCTTGAGTTCATTGTCTTTATAATGTTTGTGTCCTTTGTCTCATAATACAGGCTGATGAGAAACACAAACAGTCAACAGGTCCGGAGTTGTGACGTGACGTCTGTTCCACACAACGTGATTGGTTGACGGCGAATAACGCCGTGCGAAAGCTCAGAAAAATCGATCTCATTCCATTTCACGGCATAATATTCGCTTTCTGTGTGAAAGTACTCATGACAAAAACAACAGTTAGAAAAAATATATTGATGTGTGAATTAATCGCATGAAAAAACCGCCTCCGGTGTGTGAAGGCCTTTATAGTGAGTGATTCTCAGCAACTGGGCCGCAACCTGGTACCAGTCCACGCGAGTGTTGTCCAGGCCACAAAGATGTTATCTGATAATAACCGATCATCCGGGCCATATGATTGGGAATGATGTTTCAGTTCAGCCTCCTGTCAGCAGTGAAAACTTGACTTTCCACAAAGCTTTTCTCCACTGTGCCAAACACAAAAAAAAATTGGACTGAATAAAACAGAAAAAAGCGACATGTGATATTATTCACATTAGTTGTGAATATGCTCACATTCCTCTCCCTCTCTCTCTGTGTCCATGGTTCTTCAGTAAAGGTGTATCGTCTCTAAAACACTGAGCTAACCAAGGAACTACTTTACTGACTTTTGAACTAGAATTAAACCATTGCATGACCACGCTTAACTAGCTTGCCCATGACAAAACAAATAATGTAGTGTTACTTTTCACTTAAAATCTTAAAATGCAATGATTTATGGGAAAATGATGATGATACAGGTGTCCAAAATGTGAGATTGCTAAAAAAGAAAAACTCTCGAGTGGTTAACATGTAGGGGGTCGTGAATGAGCTAACTTTGGTGTGCAGGTGTTTCTGTTGCGATACGCTGCTTTTTAACAGCCTTGAAGTGCATATAACACACAGCAAGGTTTACACAGCAAGCAAATCAAGTTTGAGCTAATGTGATTTTAAAACCTTCACTCAGAGTTGATGTAACAGTGACACTTCTAGAGGTTAAAACAGAGCAGGTTTTTACAGTGTACTCCCCTGCGGCCGTTTGGCGGTGGAGGTGACTGTTTTTTGTTCTGAGTGGTCGGCAGGAGCGGATCTGAGCACTGAACCGAAGCAAAGCAGAGTAATTGTCTCTTTCCTCCTTAACAGGATTAGAGCCCAGCGGTGTGGCGGGTTCAGCCCTCCGTACAGCTGGAAGCCAGCAGAGGCTGCCAGTTGGACAGCTGCTAGCGTTAGCCGGGGTCACTGAGCTCCTCCAGGGTCTGGAAGTCTACGTGAAGGGGAAAGAAAGAGAGGGCTGCAGGTTATTACTGTACGTGTATAGTCTCACTAAACTGGAGCCAGCAATGTTTTCAGTGTAGTTAGCGCTAATTATAAAGCAACAAGTTGGGATTTTCATTGGCAGCTCTGAACCTATACAGAGTTATGGCGCTCCTCCGGAAGAGTACGAGGGGTAAATATGGTTGTGAAATTAAGACATTACAAAACACTTCTAAAGTAGAGTGAGCTGAGCACCTCAAAATTTTGTGTTTTCCAACAGGAGCCCTTGATCGAACAAGCCAGTAGTTGTCAGGGTATGTTGATTTGGTTCACAATGTTGGATGGTCCAGACACAGACATGGACAAACTGACGGTCTATTCTTTCCTCTATCTGCAACCATTGATGTGTACTACATACAGCTGTGCTTGCAATCCAATAATGTAGTAGTATCATGTAGTTTGTGCTGTGGTCAGATCTACTGCAAACACTCAGAAGGTCGATGTAACACCAGTTAACCTGCAGATTCATTTGTTCAAAGCTGATCATTTAGTTAAACAAACAGTTTACATGTTGATCTTTATTTTGCATGTGTTTTATAGTGGACCGCCACCTACTGAGAAGCAGTAGTAGAAGTGTGACCACCAGCTGAGAAGAGCTGTCACACAGACCAGGAGCCAATCATCAACAAGGAGCTGCAATGTTTCAGGTTTTGGGAGGAACACGCCGGGTCCGTGCACTAGGACGTTTGCGGCTGCAGATGTATACTAATACAAAAAGCATTCAGGGGCCCTTAAAGAGCAACTTAACACATCGTTTTAGCTTGAAGATGCACACATCACAAATTTTAATTCTGATCCCTGACACACTTCCCGATCTCCACCCCCTCCCCCTGTGGTACCCCGTGACCACTGGCACTCCCTCCCTCACAGCTCTGTCAGATCCCTCCACCTGTAAACCGCCATGTTTCAGGCGTTTTAATGCCTAGATATATCATCTGATGGTCACCCATAATTTATCGAACCGTAGCTACGTATGTAACTCTTAACTCTTGCGTCTATACCAGCCGTTTCACTTGCATTTTCACCGGCCAGAGTTGAAACCAAACTGACAGTGACTTCAGTCCCCCCCAAGTCTCCACCTTCACCGACGGCCAAGAGCTGTTTGAACTGCTAGCTTAGCCTAGCGAGGATGCAGCAGAGGCAGTGGAGAGTGAACGCAATGATGCCTCGTAGTTTAGGGGTGGAGTGTCCCAGGGTACGTCATAGATTCTTCACTGAATTTTGGGGGGAATAGAGGACAGAATTACTGGATTTTCTCTAGAAAAAAGAAAAATAAAGTGATTAAAAATGGGACCAGGAACAACAGATTGTGTAATAAAGTGACTGTACATGTAATTTACTAACTGAGAAAAAGAACCGCCTTCACGTCCATGTCCATGCCGGGGCCTTTAGGCAGCACGGGGTCAGGCACCTTTCTGGTCTGAGTCAGTGTTTTTTTTTTCAGACTGTGGGTGTTCAGGTTGCTCTCAGTGCAGAAAACAATAATTACCAGATCATGAACTCACAAAAAGCTTTACTGACATTTAAAACAATTACATAAAGCCACCCTGAGCAGCTGAAAACCCTTCATACCCAGCAGAGGTTTACAGGAAGGATTCCTCTGTGCCTCCCTGTGGACGTGGATGAGGACATCAACACTAGGTGGTCCATTCATCCATCCATTTAGACGGTACATACATTAAGGTCCATCAGTGGAGTTATTGTTCATGTAACCTACTGAATATTCTAACCAGTCTGTCTCTCTGCTGAGGGCCTTTGTGAACCTGATATGATAATAACAGCATGTCGCTGTAACAGGTCTGATTAGACAAACTGAAGATTAATGAGAGGTGACATAATAACAGCAGGAAGGTTACATCTTCTGATGAAGGGAAGGGGAATGAAACTGCCTCAGGTCCTGTGGTATCAACTTAGCGAGTGTGTGTGTGTGTGGGAAGGGGCTTGCGTTTCCATCTTTGTGAGGACCAGTTTGCGCTGAAAGCAAGGACATGACGAGATTTTTGAACATTTTTAGGAACGTGAAGACGTTTTTGGAGAGTGAGGACATGTCCAGGAGGTGAAGACATCTTTGGAAAGTTAAGACAAGTTTAGAAAGTGAGGACATCTTGGAAAGAGAAGACATTCATCAGAAAGTGAGGACATTTGAGGACATTTTTGGAAAGTAAAGACAAGTTTAGATATGAGAATATTTTTGGAAAGGAATGTAATAATTGCATAGCAAAGACATTCTGGGAAGAGAGAGACAATTTTGCAAAGTAAAGACATTTAGTCTGATCCTCACTTCTCCTTATGTCAATGAGGGTCCTCACAAGTATAGAAGTAGAAGTAGTACATTACACACGTATGTGTCAGTAGAAACACACACACACACACAGATCAGCAGACAGTTGATTTAGTTCAGCAGACTGACCGCAGACATTAAAAGCTGAAAAGCTCGTCCTTCTCTGTGCTTCTCCTTACCTTTGTGTAACCCCCAAACCACCACACACACACTCACTCACACACACACACACACACACACACACACCCACACACACCCACACACACATCTTCACACGCTAATGACACTAATTACAAGCAATTACTCGACATATCTTGTGCTGCTGCCCTCCGGCTGTGTGTAAACCGTGTTGATTCAGACGAAGGTACGTTGACCTGTGCTGAAGGTACAGCTGAAGGCCTCACACTGAGTCTCTGTACTTTTGGCTTAAAAGGACTATTCCACTGTTTTTTGTATTTTAGTTCATAAACTACAACTTTGATATATTTTAGATTTTCTAAAGCATGACATAAGATTTTAGACTGATTTCCTAACTTCCAGTTGGTTTCTATTCAGTTCTATTAAAATCAGCTGACATCCTAATCTTTTATTTTGTCACCAAACTTCCCGTTGATGCGTTCAAGGACGCTGTGCCATCTGAAATTTAAGAAGTAGCTGCTGAAAAACAACATTTTATGCAAGGAACAACAACATTAGTATCTAGTTTCTACAAGGTCCGCACATCCAAAAAATCTTTTTAAGTAAAATTTGAAAAAATGTAAATAGAATTTGATGGATAGAAATATATTAAAATACTTTACATTTTTAAATATTGAAGACACTTTGTATTTTGGGAAACAGAGGATTATTTAGAAAGCGAGGACATTTTATGGATCATTTTAGAAATTGAGGACATTTTTGGGGACATTTTGAAAACGGAGGATACTTTGGAAAAGGAGGACTTTTACTGAGACTTTTTTAAAACGCAAATATTATAATAAAACTAAGAATATGAAATATGTGAATGAAATTTGAAACAAACTGTATCAGAAAAGCTGGAAATTTCAGCTTTTTTATGTTTTACGAAAACATTACGTAGTATTGTGCCTTTTTAATTTGACTTTTCTAATGTCAATATAGATTTTCTGGATATAAATACATGGATCAGCACTTCTTTGGCTGATTAATTAATGAACCACTGACTGAAACATTCGAGTCAACATCTGAATAATGTGACGTGTTTACAACAAACCTGTCTGGAGTTCACTGTGAGACGCACATTACAGAAGCCTAATTACAGTGTGTGTGTGTGTGTGTGTGTGTGTGTGTGTGTGTGTGGTTTCAGCGGCAGCTTTAACCCCAGCAGCCATTTAAACACTTATCTTATCTGTCTCGACGAGCTCAGATCCATTTCAGTCCAGTATGCAAATCCCTCTGGTGTAACTCTGCTACTGTGAATGTTTCTGGGGAATGAATGTGGAGGAGGTGAAACCCAAACCTGACGCAAACATTTGCGGCGGGAAGCTAATCTGGGTGGGAGACTTTCAGGGGCCCTCAACTAATTACATTTACTCCAATTACTGAGAATGACACTGTTCTTTCTGAAGGCTGTTTTACCTTTAATTTGTCACAGTAACTCCAGGCACGTACATGAAAATGTTTTAGCATTTAGACTTATTTTACTGTAGTAAAAGTTTGAGTCATGAGCAGAAAAAATACAATCAGCTACTATGATTCCTTCAATGAAAAGTTTGTGATTGTTAACTGTCTCTCACACTCTAAATAACCACCTCTTCTCTAATGAGTGTGTTCAGGTAATCAGTATTTGTGTGTTATCAGCGGCAGTTAGCGGGCTGATAGCGCCGATGATCGCCTGCTGTCTGTGTTTACTCTCCATCCTGAGCTCCAGATAACAGCAGATCAAATTATCTACTGGCTCACTCTCTAAAAGCTAAGCTGCTCAGATGTTTTGCTCTGCTTGCATCTGAAATCATCTACAGAGACTGTTTGTACTGTTTGTTTCACCAAACTGACAAAATGTAAAAGGTGTCAGTGTTTCTCCAACAGCCGGAGGCCATGTTATCACCAATATGGATAAAGCATGTTCTGATACGTTTACTGTCCACACTGAAACACCACACTATTAAAAAAAAAATGAAATATTATCCTGTCCTGTCTGTGGTTGGCAAACGATAAGCGCCACCATCTGGTAAAGAATGTGGTTGGACGGTCAGTTCTGTCTCCTCCGACTCCGACTGTGAAATCTTCAAGTTTCGGCGCAGATCTCACAATCCAGGTGTCGCCAACCAAGCCTGCAAACCAGGGCTAACAGTAAGGAAGGAAAGGAAAGGTGGGAAGGTTAGGGAAGAACGAGCGGCGGGGAGGCGGAGGAGTGGAGATTGAGGCTAAATCAGGCCGGTTGTGTTTACACAACAAACCTTTCAATTAGCAACAGGCGACAGCAGGCTAACTGCGCTGATTAGCAGAGCATTGGTGGCGAGTGTGTGTGTGTGTGGGGGGGGGGTGTTTGCTGGGTTACCTGTGTGTGTCCTGATAAAATCATGAATGAAACAAGTACCAATTACAACACAGCAGGTCGCTGTACATATATACAGATCCTCCGGGGAGGATACAGTGTAGGTGGCAGCTGACGCAGGAGCAGAAGTGGGGCTGCAGGAATTGTATTTGTTAAATTAAATGTTAAAATGTTGAGTCTATAAAATGTCACAGCCTCCTGCCAAGTTGAGATCTTCTCATTTAGTCCAACTGTCAACAAAACCAGATAATGTTTGGTATTTTTGCTTGTCTTAAATGATTAATCGATGCAACTGAGCAGCAGTATTTAAATGATCCTGTTGGGTATATACACTCTCTGTTGGCCTGAGAAGTGGCTTTTTAAAGTTTATAGTTTCCTCTTTTGTGGAGAATAGTAGCTGTATGTTAGCCTGAGCTCTGCGTCTGGCCCCCCTCCCATTCAGACAGATTTCCAGACGACCAATCACAATGTTTATCTCACATGGGGTGGGTTTGATAAGATGATTTTCGTAAACAACCAAGATGGCTGCTGCTGATGTGGAACATTCTGAATCCGCTATCGCGTCATTATTAAACAAACTGGACGGTATATTTTCTCTAAAAGAAGAAACAACTGCACTTAAAGCTTTTGTTGATAAGAAAGATCTGTTTGACGTATTTCCGACAGGATTCGCTACGGCACACGTTTTGTTGCTCTGATTGGTTGTGAGTCTATCCAGTTGCGTCCAGAACCATTTGATAACACCCCATGGAATGAGACGTTCTAGACTAATTTGCATTTGTCAGGCTAGCTGTAGGTAGCAATACAACAGATTCCAGGGGTGACCAGTTTTCACTGCAGAGAAAAGAAGTTAAAATATTCAGAAAAACGTCTCAAACCACACCTGCAGCATAATCCACTTCTCTGCTGTCTATCTGAATGTTCATTGTGTTCTAAACAGTCGTGTTTTCTCCAGAATGTGACCAAATATGTCTCTGAACACTGATTCTTTTGTGTCTTGCAATTACATTTTCCGATGTAAGCAGAAAGTGTGTTTTCTGTTTTTATGAAGTGGGACCTCAGCAAAGACATCAGTGTCAAAAAAGGTGCAAAAACTCAATATTTGTGCCACAGAGCCCAAAGCCATAATGTGTCTGGTGGAAGCTGATAGTGTTACAACAATGAATTAACCAGCCAGATCTTGCATGTTTGCAGGACACGATCTGTGTTTGGGAACAAAACTTGTCCACCCAGTGGCATTTTAGGACACAACTAGAGAAGAAATTCTCAGTTTCTCTCCTCTAACAATTTTTTTACTGCCTGTGTAATTGATATTGGGAGGAGGGTAGAGATGTGACATGTGGGGGAAGAAGAAGAAGAAAGAGATTACAGACCAAAAACAAAGTCATGGGATAAAATATGTACTATCAGGATTTGTCTTCATCAAATATGGCGATAATTTGCTCTGTATGTTGTATTTTGTTGGTTGACATGTCATTTTTGCTTGGTTACAAACAAAGTTCAAATAGCTCCTGAGGCACCTTTGTTCATTTCATGACCCACGTCAGTCTGTCTGGTATTTAACTGACAACACTCGCTGGGTGAAATTCGGAGCATGATATATGCGGTGTCTCCATACTTCTGGCTCACTCACCACACAACAAATTCAAATGAATAAAACTATTATGCTCTTATCTCGAAATTTTAAATCCTTCTGCAATATTTGTGGTCAAACAAAAGACGAAGCTGGTTCCAGCGCGGTGTGCGGAGACATGAAGGTGATTTAAAGTGTATTTTTGTGTCTCAGTCACAACAAAAGGAAGAATGTGAAGGATTCCTCCGCATCTCCTCTGGACGCTGCAGATTTGTTCTTACCTGTTTGCCGTTGCAGAAGACACATACCTGCTCTGTGAGGCGTGTTTTGCAAACAGCGATATTGCAGGATGCTGCACACCGACATGTGACACACACACACACACACACACACACACACACACACACACACACCTGCACAGGACACCATACACAAACACTGAGCTTTGACATACTTTCAGCGTGCTTTCATACAATTATGTTAGACACACACAGTCAAATACATGCAGATGTGTCACATGTTCTCATCCTCACATATGAACGCACATGTTCACACATGCACACTCACACATACAAGGCCAGCACAAGTCTTTTTGGGGTACAGGTTTAGTCGAGAGATGTCCCCAGAAGTAGCTGCACACTGAAAACCCCCCAAAAACGACTGCTCGTCTTTGACTTTCAGGGTGCAGCTCTAGTTTCCAATATGAGCCCACCAAAGTACTGTATATTCCTAACAACTTTTATGCTAATGTCAATAAGTTGAATTCAACTCAAACACAAAAACAGAACTAGTGCATGTAATCACATTAACACTCATATGCAGATGACTATTGAGCCAAACCTTACTACTGAGCTTTTTTCAGTAATTGTCCAGAATCCGAGCCCTGAAGGGTGTAACACACTAACACACTAACACACTAACACGTTGTAACAATAGCTCATTAGGAAACAATCCCAGGTGTAGGTGTGAGTGTGTTTTCACAGTGATAAAAAGCTTTCAGATTACATTAGCACTGAGAGAATTAAACCCGCGGTCCAAAATCAACACAGACAGCCTGGAAAAGAAAGGATGACTGTTGGAGAATAATGAGGAGAGAAAACTGAGATGAAGAGAGGACTGAAGGTGAGGGCGGCTCAAATCCAAAAACCAAACAGAGGATTATTCCATCACCTCTTTTCTCTGCGATGACAGACAGCGTGCATCGCTGAGGAAGAGGGCGAAACGACCTGCATCAAAAGGTCACGACCTCACCACAATCCGACCACGCTGTTATGTGAGTCAAGTGTTTGTTGGCTCATACCTGCATTTCATCATGCACTCATCTTCAAAAATTATGATTGAGCCCCTGTGTGGGCGAGCATCCACCCTGCCCAGGAATGAGTTTATGATTTCTCCCCCCATCATGTAAAGATGTAAAGAAAATGTTGACTTTTATAATTGTGCAGAGTCTCAGTCCCCAGAAGTAGCTGCAGAGTGAGCGCTCCTTCCTTTCACGCTGCTCTCCGGGGTAAAATCATTCCACTTGGTGAAGATGTCTGCGACGGGTACATGGGGAGGAGGAGAGGCCTCGCCCGGTCAGGCTCCGAGATAACGGTATCTTCTGTCTTCTGCTGAGAAGTTCTACAGCTCACAGCAACTTCATACGTTGCTGCGTACTAGCGTACTCCTAGTCTCTGGCATTTGTTTGATATCTAGTGTCGGCAAAAAATGTGGCTGCACATTTCTGATCCGTCGTTAGCGTAGTTAGCACGCATTAGCTCGGAGGGCTAACTTGGCTTGTTTACTATATTACGTGAACGTTGCTGTCACCCTGAACGTCCCGCCGAAACCCTGTTCAAAAATCTGGCAGTTCAATAAAGCGTTGCTTGATAGTCTGTATGAAAAAAAAAGGAACGAACAGCCAAATCCGATTCAACTGACAAAATTCGGAGTCGGGTACAGCCCTAATGGAGACAACATGGACAAGACAACATTTGACAGTGAATCCTAATAAAACCAGCTGTGTGTGTCTTTTTAAACATCAACGCCTGCAACACCTTGTAAACATGAATGTCAGTATATTTATTAAAGAACTGAACTTTTTATGAACCTCTACTTGCATGTGGATTTGATCTAATACGTTTTTTTTTGTATTAAAGTCTTTTCTAATTGAGGCCCCATGAACGCTGCCACGACCCCTCTGATCCTGAACAATCATCACCCGCTTTCCCAACGCCACCTTATCACTGACATCATTATTTGTCTGTGGGATTACAGCAGAACAAAGGTCATGTTAATGCTCTGGGAAACGCCTCTGTCCCTCCAGTGATCACCATTTCTCCTCACAGTCGTGGGTCTCAGTCCGGGCTTAAAGGTTCAAGGCGTCCTCGGCTCCGCAGCTTCCGTGTCTTTTGTAGACAACCTTAGGAGGCTTTCTATTCAGCCCGGGGTGTATTATAGCCGTCAGCACTCGGGCTATATGTAATTAGTGTCGGGGTCAAAGGTCAAGGCGGGATTTAAGCCCTGAAACCTACTGGTCAGTCAACAAACCTGGGGACCAAATCCCCCTGGACTCCAGGGACGGAAACCCCACTGCTGACAGATCTGAGCCACACACACACACACACACACACACAGGTTTGTTGGATCTAATATGAGAAAACACACACAAAACAGGTTTTAAGCACACCCACACACAAAGTTAGGTAAGCACAAACACAAACATGCATTGATCCACTGACAAATACAAGAACTGGGCACCTGTCTCATGATGCTAACTCTGTTTTTCAGTCACACTGATGACGTAAACTTTCTTGATATCGCGCTGGGAAATCAGAGGAAGGAGGGGAAAACTGCACATTCATAGCTTTGATGTCACAAATCTGGTTAACCTGGTTAAATCTAAACACACGTCATACAAATACTGCTGGAATCAGCCAGATTTACTGTCTCCAGTAATGTTGGTCTCTCCACATAAACCAGAGAAGAACATCTGGATAATTCTGCAAAGCCCCAGATTCTGTTGAGTTGTTTTCTTTTAACCATGCAATATCTACAATATCTGAGCATGTCGCTTTAATAACTCCTCCTGTCCATACGGCTGAGAAGAGATCCCTAACACGATATCAGTGTAAGTGATAGGGGACAAAATCCACAGTAAAAATGCTTTTAGTTCAGCGAAAGATAATAAGAGGCTTCAGCAGTCTGGGTTGGACAAATCAAGCGGATATCTTTCTTTTTAGTACAAAATTGTGTTTCCGTGGATGGAGGTTCCTTGTTGAGCTGTGGTGGAGGAAAAGACAGTAACTGTGGTAGATCCCCACCTGATTTGTCTAACTCAGACTGTCAAAGCCTCATATTATCTTCAGCTGAACGTTTGTATGCATTTTGACACCAAACGTGGACTTTGGATTTTGTCCCCCATCACTTGCATTAAAACTGTGTTAAGGGCAGGCAGGAGGAATGATTGCAGTAACCAGTAACTCTGTCAGTTTCCATGCCGGCATGTGAGTATTGTTTTAAGACAGACTTGAAAAAATGTGAACCTCTCCTTGAGGTGGTTATAGCAAATAAACTACTATAGGACACTGAAGCACTTGGGGAAAAATTGTGGCAACAGTTTAAAAAGAAAAGAAAACGCAAATGAACTACAGGTCTATAATCGGACATGCACTTCCATCCACCCCCCGACCATCCTTTCCCCCTCACTCCTTCCTGCATTAGCATTGATCGTTGTCATTGAATGTAAATGATCAGGTGTGGAATCGTCTAATATGAACGTAATTAATCAGGATACTGGGTTCTGTAGATGGATAAAAGTGAATAACTCCACTTAGATTTTTACATATTGCCACGTAATCATCAAATTTAGACTTTTTCTTCAGAATCAAAAGTAAACCAGTGCTTATTAACTTTTCATGGTGTAAATTCAGCAATTTCATACTTAAATCTGCTCTAAACTATACTTTTTATATTATGTGATATGAAAGTGCTGCTCGTATAGTGACAAACAGAGAATTATCACAGACACGTCAGCTTTATGGAGCTTTTCGGCCTCTTTTATCTAATAGTTTTGGTTTTATGGCACACTGTATTTACTGTGTGGTTCACAAATCCAAATCAATGAGCATTAATGCAGTAATGGAGTATTTTTACATGTTGGTATTACTACTTTTATTTAAGCAGAGCTGCAGTCAGATGATAAACCATTCTGTAATATGGACCATTCTTCACACTGCTCTGCTTTTACTTTAATTCTTGCACACAGTTTACTTTTACCTAAGAGAAACATTAAATGCAGGATTTTCACTTATAATGATGTGTTCTGTTAATTAAAGGACTTCAGTTGTTCTTTCACCACACACACACACACACACACACACACACACATACACACACACTCCTTTTTTCTAGTTGTATTTCACAACAGAGGGGGCACAGCAGTTCACACCTGTAGCC
>VMKM01004125.1:0-22194 GCA_008360985.2 Macquaria ambigua | reverse complement strand
ACAGAGAGGCAGACAGACAGACAGGCAGACAGACAGACAGACAGACAGAGAGGCAGACAGACAGACAGGCAGACAGACAGACAGAGAGGCAGACAGACAGACAGGCAGACAGACAGACAGACAGACAGACAGGCAGACAGACAGACAGGCAGACAGAGAGGCAGACAGGCAGGCAGACAGGCAGACAGACAGACAGACAGGCAGACAGAGAGGCAGACAGGCAGACAGACAGGCAGACAGACAGACAGAGAGGCAGACAGACAGACAGACAGACAGACAGACAGACAGACAGACAGACAGACAGGCAGAGAGAGGAAGCAGTCAGCTGTGATCAGGTGGAGGTCTCTGAGTGATGAGGTGTGTTCACAGTTTTTACCTTCTCCATCTTCAGGAAGTCTTCATCCATCTTGGTTCCTTCAGCTCCCATCAGCCTCTCGTTCAGCAGCTGCAGGAGTTGAAGTCACATCAGTAGATGCAGCAGAGGTATCAACAGTACTTGTATATATTATAGTCATAGTAGTTGTAGTAGTAGTGGTAGAAGTACAAATTCAAGGTGCTTGTAGGCTGCTTTACCTGAGTATTTCTATTTTCTGCTACTTTATACTTCTACTCCACCACATGTCAGAGAGAAATATTGTACTTTTTACTGCACTACATCTATCTGACAGCTTTAGTTACTAGGTACTTAAAACACTGACAGGGACCATTCTACTGCACAATGAGTACTTTTACTTTGGATACTCTAAGTACATGTTTTTCCTGATAACACTGCTGTACTTTCACTTAAATACAATTTTAAATACAGGCCTGCTACTTACAGTGAAGTATTTTTACATTGTGGTATTTCAAAGGACGTGAGTACTTCTTCACCTCTGTCTAGTAGCACCAACAGTACCTGTGCAGTATTGTAGTAGTATTGTCTGAGCTGTGGTAACAGTATCAGTGGTAGTTGCAGTAGTAGTGGAAGTAGTACTAGCAGTAGCAGTTACAGTGGTCACAGTGGCATCAGGCTAGTAGTCCTTATAGTAGCAGCTGTTAGTAATACTGGCAGTGGTAGTAGTGATTGTAGTAGTCAGTAGTAATCAGTAGTAGTAGCCTAGTAGCTAGTAGTAGTAGTAGTAGGTAGTAGTACTACTATGCTAAACAACAACAGTACCAGGCTAATATCAGATCAACACTGCAGATGGAAACAAACCTCAGGGCAAAATGACTTACTGTCATCTATCATTAAAGTGTATGATCCGATGGATCGATACTGAACTGATACATGAATAGTGATCTGCTGGATCGATGCTGATGTGCACCAGCAGGCCGCGTGTCGCAGTAAAACTCAGAGGACAAACTGAGCTGAATATTCTCCCAGACATTAATCCTGTCCCCCGGTAGATTTAAACATCAGTCCGGTTTAACCCGGCTCGGCCCGGTTGGTCCCGGTTACCTGGCTGGCTTTGTGGAGCTGCTTCTTCATCCCGGAGACAGACATCTTCACGGCGGACCGGACACAAACACCGGCCGGCTGCGGATCAGTGGAGCTGCCGCCGGGCACCGACAGGCTCCATCCCGTCTGAGATGCTCCTTCCCCCGCAGAGACTCACAGCACCGAGCCGCTCCGCCGGCTGGAGCCTCCGGGACCGGATCCGTTTAGTCTGATTTCTTATTATAAATGTATTATTATGACAAGATTTAGTCCTAAATAAGGTTTATCATTATTACGTTTATTATCACAGGCTTATAGGTTTATTACAGGGTCTGTCATTGCAACATGAGGCTCTATTACACCTAACATCATTTATATAGACTGTTTTTTAAAATTATTATTATTTCTTTAGATGTATTGTTGGGTTTATTTTTATATAATTTATTAGCATGTTAGCGTATATTATGATAGGGTTTATTGTTTATGATAAAAGTTCATTTTTACAGGGGTTTCTTAAAAAGCATTTGCTATTAGTCGTAATTTTTATTTAGGCTACCTAAATGATCAATTACTGTATATTGGTATTTATTATTAAAAGGTCTGTTACAGGTATTAGCTTATAGGATTTGTTATTAAAGGTGTTTTATTGTCATAGGATGTATCATTTTGTTTATTATTATATTAGATTTACTTGCTGTATTTCATCAGTTTTTACAGACTTGCCTGCTGTAGTGTTTTTGTAGCCTGCTGCCTTCAGGTGTTGGAGGAAACGTTGGATTTATGAGATTTATGAGTGCACATGTTTTTATACACATATATTTTACTCAGTATGTTATAGTGTGATGTTGGTGTTAAATTACATAAAAAACAATTTAGATAATTAGATTTTTATTTTATTTTAACTGTATCCTGTTACTGTTTCCCGCTACCATGAAAGTTCTCGTCTGTACCGTCTGTCACATGACCATCACTTAACGTCACGTGCCAACATGGCTGCCGCTGTCTCCAGCGAACATTTCAACAACTTACAGCTTCTGCTGAAGGTATTGATCCGTAATATTGACACTTTTTAAACTGAAACTGTATCTGTTGTTTTTTTTATTCTTGGCTGTTTGCAGCTGAATGTAACATTAGAGTTCAACGTTAGCCTGATGCTAGCAGCCTGCTAGCAGCCTGCTAGCATCAGTGTTCAGCTCACAGCCGCTGTAGTGAAGCATGAAGACACGTTTTACTTTTAACTGTCAAACAGTGTTTAGCACAGTTTATGTTTATGAGTGAGCAATGTGCAGCGGTGGAAGAAGTACTCAGATCCTTTACTGAAGTAAAAGTACTAATTCCACACTGTGAAAATACTCCACTACAAGTAAAAGTCCTGCATTCAAAATCTTACTGAAGTAAAAGTATGTAAGTATTATCAGCAGAATATAGTTAAAGTATCACAGTAAAAGTATTGATGTAGCAGTAAACTGATCAGTGTTCCTGTTCTATCTGCTGTTTCTGGATTAATGCTCCTGCTGCATTAATGTGGATGTTGCATTTTCCTGCTGTAGATGTTTCAGGTTGAGCCCATTTGAACTCCTTTAAATACTGTTGGCCAGTTTCATCTGCAGCGATGCATCAGATTCCATAGACCAGCAGTCCAAAAAAAGATCTTCAGTTTTCAGTGAAATCAAACAGAAAAAAGCAGCAAATCTTCACTCTGAGAAGCTGAAGGAGAGCTGGGCGGCTCAGCGGGTCACATGACCACCGTGCCTCCAGCTGTGCTCATGATGATGATGATGATGATGATGATGTTGACTCTGAGCTGTCGTTGTCTCCTGAGGCTCCTTCTAAAGACGCAGTGAGGGACGTTTGTGTTCAGAGTCACAGAGGTCCGAGTCGCCGTCTGGCAGAGAGCACAGCAGCCACATTCAGCATCCCTGCAGGCCAGGCTGCACAGGTAACACACACACACACACACACTCACTCACCTGGATGCCTGCACAGTCAGATCTGTATTTAAACTCTCTGATATATGAGGGGACTTCTTTACACCTGGAACCCTCCCCCAGGAGCTACATGTGGTTCTCAGTCCTCTTGTGAACAGATGAACCATGTGTGTGTTTTCCCTCCAGCTGGTTCAGTCGCTCCACCTTCTGTCTCATCACGTCCTCTTCTACAACCTCAGCTCTCCGGAGCAGATCCTCGCTCTCTTCCCTGAATCCTTCCACTCCAGTCTGAAGAACCTGATCACCAAGATCCTGCTGGAGAACAGGTTAGCCCCCCCTCGGATTCATCAGAAACTCGACTCTGTTTGTTGAACAGTCTGCAGACCAGTTCCTCCTGATTTTGTGTCTCACTTCCTCTGATGAACAACTCTTTTCATAGTTCTTTCTAGATCCCTTCAGAGGAAGTGAGTCATAAATTACACGTGTAAAATAAAGCATTAGGGATTCTTCTTCCTCCTATTGGTTGGCTGAATATGATGTAACTACAGGCTGTAATGACATCACATGTCCCTCTGATGTGTTTCAGTCTGACATGGAGAACAGAAGCTCTCAGTGAACACAGTGAGTCCAGATCCAGGTTTTATATTCCTGTAGTGCTGCTGAGTGTGTGTGTGTTGGGCTCTAAACTGTGTGTGTGTGTGTGTGTGTGTGTGTGTGTGTGTGTGTGTGTGTGTGTAGTCTCTCTCCCCCAGCTGAAGGAGTTGGACTGGAGAGTCGACATGGTGACCGGCTCAGACTCAGTCAGTCGCATGTCCGTCCCGACCTGCCTGGTTCAGCTCAAGGTGGGGACCAACCGGAACCACAACCTCCACCAAGGTCACATGACCTCTGTGTACCGAAGTCACGTGACCTCTGTGTACCGAGATCATGTGACTTTTCGTCCATCATTCACATGAACTGATGCCAGTTCTCACAAATAAAAAAAAAAAATAAAAACCAACATATGAAAGCAAAACTTCCTGCTGACGGTTTAAAGGGTCAGTTCACCAAATCACAACTAATATTTTCCCACTTTTCATTAGAACTTGTGGGGAAAGTTGATCCAATGAAAGTGTTCACTCTGAGGAGTAATGAGAGCACTGGTCCTGACCTTTACACACAACTGAAGATTTAGCTTAAAGAAAAGCAAACTCTGAATCATGAGTAATCTGACTGCCTCATCTCTGAACTGCCTTCACACACTCTCATTGTTTTTATATCTCTGTTACTTCTGTACTGTATTTATGTGTTGTGTTGTAGTACTTGTTGAAGCATTGTACTGATGACATCAGGCACTAATTTAAGTTATAACCTGCCCAGGGACTACAGATGAAAATGATTAGCTCATTAGCTAACTGCAGCACATTTACACTGATGTTTGAACTGAAATGTTGATTAATGTGCATTGTCCCTGGTATATGAATAAATAATTGATCTGTAGGTCTTTAGAATAGCTGTGTATTGATCTGTGTGTTGTGTGATCGTCTTCAGGTCGACTGCTGCTGTAATCTAATCATATATTCAGGTTTATTTTGTGTTACTGGTTCTAACCTTGTGTGTGTGACATGTTCTCAGATGGAGGATCCGTGTCCGTCAGCAGGCGCCGAGTCGGTTTCCACGGTGACGGTGGAGCTGGGCAGGGAGTCTCTGGACACCATACTGGACGGGCTGGGACGCATCAGAGACCAGCTGTCTGTGGTCGCTGGGAAATAAGAACTCCACCCCCCCGAGACAGCTGATTGGCTTGTTCATATGATGACATCACAGCTCTGTCAGTGGACATTTTTTACAGAGCGGCGCTGACGAGGCTGCGTCCGCTGATGTTTGGTGCCAACGTTAAACTTCTTCATGTTTGAGCGATTTCATGCCACAAAATTTAGAATATTTGTTGTTTGTATGATTTATTAACTGATGAGTTCATTAATCAGTTAGTAGATTGACAGAAATGTATATATTTAGATTTTGATAAATATAATTCCAGTCAGTAAAAATACAAAATATTAGTAAGTTAAAACAGCAAAAATCCTGTTACTTAGTGTTCTTTGTGTCATATTATTTCCTTTATTATGTTCTGGCTGCAGATCAGCTGAAGAAAGAATGAACATCTGTCAACATGTGATGGACATTTGTCATTATGTTGACATTGTGTACACTGAATAATAATTAAAATAATAATTAAGGGTCTGAGCATGAAGTCATGAATATCAAAATAACTGCAGATTATTCCTTTTTCACATCCACTAATATGAAAATAAACTTCTGTCTTTAACGTCTATGAGCCGTTTATACTGAATTAATTCCCATTTATTAAGCGGGATTATGTTGTGTGGAAGCTAAATTCATTCTCCATTATAAATACTACAAGTTACTACAAGTTTTACCCCAAAAATATTTACAAAACCACAACAAACTTTCAGCCTTGTTTAACAAAGTTAACGGTCTGATTGGTTCTCAGTGTGCAGCTCTTCTCCTCCCTCTGCTTCTGAAATGACGGGGAAAGCTCCTCCTGTTGGAGCAGGAAGTCCTGGTCCTTCTATGCCCTTCAGTCCTCTTCTGGAGAGCCTCCACATCTCAATGTCTTCCAGTTCGCAGGTCTCTGCCTGGACCCTCAACACCATTTCTTTATCCAGCATCTGAGTGAGCTCCACATCGTCTCCAACAAGAGCTTTCTGCGTCTTTTCCTCCTTTTTCCTCCAATCTTTGGAAAAGTGCCTCCCTGGTTTTTGCTGCTCTCTGCCTCCACCCTCACTTTCTTCTCTTTCTGGAGCTGTTGGTCAAACTCTCTAAAAGGCCTCCTCAGCGTTGATGTCCTTGAGGTTTTCAGCCTCTGCCTGGTTCCTCAAGTCCAGTCCCCTCTGCAACTCTAGGATCTCATGACCAAGTTGATGCTCAGCTCGTGGTTGTTGATGGCTTCAGCTCTCTGAAGATTTCCAGGAGTGGGGCCTCTTGGTCCTCTGCAGAACAGCTTCACTTAGAGACGTTCTAGTAAAAGTTTCCTCTTTAAGTTTCCCTGCTGAGCTTCAGGAGGGACATTTCGTACTAAAGACGCTGTTATTTTGGAAGATCTCCACTTGATGTGTCAAACTCAGACTGCAGCAGCATCTAGTGGTGACACACAGATTCAACCAGGTCTCTTTAAACATTTGATTTATTCCATCAGGGTTTTTTTCACAATCAAGAAAATCTAATAAATGTAAAGTCACAGATTTCAGGAGTAAAAAATAAAGGCACTTAACTTACAACAGCTCCATAAAATAGGTTTCTCTTTTTTACAAATATTTACACATTTCTCATCATGACAGTTTGTCTGAGTTAAAATACATGATGATGGGAGGAGGAGGATGAGACTGTTGTTCTGACAAAATATCTGCTGGTGTGACAATAAACATCACTTTTAAACATTATAAATGTCACCATCAATCTTGAGCCCTTTAACTGACAGATGTTAACATTTGTAATGATTAAAAACAAAAGTCAGGGAGCAAATCTTCATGATGGAGGAACAGTTTCTGCCATTTCATCCCTGTTAAAGGGTTTTTGGGAGTTTTTCCTCACTGGAATCGAGGCTCTGAGGATACAGGGAGTCGTGAAGCCCCTGAGGCAAATAGTGATTTATGATATCGGGCTGTATAAATAAAACTGACTTGACTTGTAAACTAACGGTTAAACAGAACACAGAATTAAATCATATCTTGTTCTTAGTATCATAGAAAACATGGGGATGACTAATAAAACTGTAAGTAAATGAGTTTAAGAGAACAAAGTTAAAAACACAAAAAGAAAGTAAAAATAAAACATGAGAACGTCTCGTCTGCTCCTTCGTCACACCTTCACTTCAGTGAGAAGCTGCTCATACAAACAGAAAAATAAAAGACTTCCTGTATCACAGAAGAAACGGATGGAATGAAGACGAGTTCAGCAACAACACGGCAACGTAATACTAACGCTTTAAACACAACGCAGTGCAGAAGAAATGTGTTTGATCATTGATCACCACCTTCTCATTGATTATCAATCACCCCTCCAGCCGCTGACACCACCACCATTTTAAAGTGTCAGTAATATTAATTAAAAAAATATTGATAGTTTCTTATTATTCTTTGTCTTACTTCTATCAGGGGGAAATTCTCTGTGTTTAGTAACTACAGTCCACTCACAGTGACTGATGCACGATCATTGATTATTGGATGTTTGACAACAAAGTAAACACTTTTGTGTGAAAAACACATCTTTCTTGTCCTGAAGTCCAAAAACTGTAACTGTGATTTATTAGAAAAACTATGTTTCAAGACCAAATGTTTTTTATAAATATAATGTTTTGCCTCCACATTTTTAATTTTCCAAACTTTTTACGGGCATTTTTATCCCAGCACCTTAGTTGTGACTGCCGTCATGTGCCGATAATGTTTTCGGTCAGCCAGCTGATTTACTGAGTGTTACAATTACAGGTGAGTCTCTATATTTTATAATTGTGTGTGAAAAGCCAATCAGAATTGAGAGCTGAAAATGATGTAGGACAGGTGTGTGATGTCTGAGCCTGTGTGACAGGACTGTGAAGGTGTAGCATGAAGGTTGGTGGTGTAACAGTAAGATGGGGCAGTTGATATGTCACCATGGTGATATTTGTGTGTGTGCGTGCGGCCTCAGTGGGAGGAGCTGCGGTCGTTGGCGACGTCCTGCAGGCGGCGGAGCAGGGCAGAGTGGTTGTCGGGACAAACCCTCTTGGGGGACGTCTCCTCCTCCAGAGGCAGGCTGCGCTTCCTGGTGGGAGTCTCTCCAGTCCGGATCATACTGTTGATCTCCTGGAGACGCTGAGAGGTCAGAGGTCACAGAACAGAGGTCAGAAGTCACAGAACAGAGATGTCACTTCCTGTTTAGTCTCTGTTCCACTAGCTTCTGTAACTCAACACAATCTCTCACTGGTCTGCTCCACCCTGTTACAAATGTTATTTAAGTATTTGTACTGTGTGTGTGTGTGTGTGTGTGTGTGGAGGGGGGGTCTCACGGTGGGGGGGCTGCTGCAGATGTAGTAGTAAATCTTGTCTCGGGGGGTGGTGGCTGTGGGGGCGGGGCTTGTCTTGTGAGGTGAGATATAAATGGAGTGTTTGCTGGACAGAAGCATCCGACGGGGAGACCCGGTCCTCAGGGTGGGGTACGGACACAGAGGAGGGGTCTCCACCTACGTGCGTGCGTGCACACACACACACACACACACACACAGAGAGAGAGAAAAGTGTTTCATTTAGAGTTTTGGACACCAGTGTTTATCCTAAATTCATCACATGAACTTTGGCCGTGAGCTTCGCAGCAACACGAGAGAGAAAGAAAGAACTGTGGAGTTTCCTTATGAACAAACAGAGGCTCCTCATGAATGATCAGGTAAACTTGTACACATGAATGAAAATGTGAGGACGTACCGCCGCAGACGGCGAGCTGGGCGAGTATCTCAGAGCAAAGTGTCTCATCTGTTTGATGTAAACGTTGTTGTAGAAGTGGATCAGGTCTCCTCGCTCCTCCTCACTGTCACCCACAGTGGAGGAAGAGGAGGACGAGGAGGAGGAGGAGGAAGAGGGGTTCTTGTTGGGGGTGGAGGGGGCACTGCCAGGCTGGGGGGTGGGCAAGGTGCTGCTGGAGCGAATAGGAACTGGACTGATGTCTCCACCTGCTGGGAGGAGGTCACAAAGACAGAAATAAGTACAGAGAAGAATAGAAAAATAAATAATTAGAAGTAAATAAAAATAAAAAACTATAAAAGAGCAATTAAACTCAAAATTATAAGGCAACAGTGACATAGTGGTGTCATTAGTGGCAGCAAAGTATAGCACATATAAACAGAGTACACCAGAATAATATATAATATGATAAAGAAATGATACTTAGTGTTTGTCTGTATTAATATAGAAATATAATATAGTGTATAACGTACTAAACACTATAATATAGTATGGGATATAAAATATAATATGAGGTGAAATGTAGTAATATAATGTAACATAATATATAGTCTAGTACAGCAATATAGAGTATAAAATATAATATAGTGTAATATATAACAAAATATATAAATCAGTCCGATATAATAATGAGCCTAAATGCTTCACTATGATCACCATCTAGCCTCTAACTGTCTGTCTGCTGGTTGTAGTGGACTGTGGCTTTTTACAGCTTTTATTCTGAAAACACTGAGACTGAACCAGACAGGAAATGTGCCACAAAACCAAAACTAGGAGCTAAAAGAGGCTAAAAAGCTGCGCAGAGATGGAGATGATTCTCTGTGGGTATGTCACTGTGAGAGGCACCTGTTACATGCACATAGTCAGTTTATTGATTGCTGATATAAAAGTATGTATTAGTGAGGTTTAAATGGTGCCTTTCCAATCAGCTCAACATAAAGACAGTAAAGAGTGTTTTCTAACTAAAACGGGGGTTTTCTTACATGGATCCTGGTTGGTGTCAGCGGACGAGTTGTGTTTGTTGGTGTCGTTGCTGCCTGAGTGACGTCTCCTCCTCCCTGAGATCAACACACTCCTGTAGACCTGAAACACACACACACACACACACACACACACACACACAGAGAGCCAGTGAGTTATTAGAGGTATCACTTGCTACTTGCTATGTTTTGAGAGCAAAGACACATAGATACGTAAAGGCGGACATGATTCACAGAGAGCCAAACACCTTCCATCTGAGTTCTGAGACCAGTATTGATTGATTTCATATGAGACTATTACAGGTCAGTTACTCAACCAGGCGACAGTGAACTTATAAACAAGCTTACATGTAAATCATGTGTAATCATGTCGATGGTATTTGCAAAAATATTTTACCAGCAGTATATAAAGTAATGAAATTACTGTAACTTTAAAGTAATGAACACATTAATGCATCAATATATATAATCCAACAATAACATATATATTATTCTGCATAATGAGTACTTTTACTTTTGGTACTTTGAGTATATTTTGAGGCTAATACGTTCTTTTATGTTTAGGTAAAAACATTGAATGCAGTACTTTTACTGCAACAGTGACAGAGTATTTCTACACTGTGATGTATAGCCCCTGCTGAGGTTAGAGGATGTTTCCTTATAGCCAAAATCTAGATAAATAATCTGAAATGATTATCACTTTTATTTCTTGTGAGAAGAAATGAGAGTGATGGACAGTGATGGAGGGTTAAATAAACTGTACATGTATGTGTGTAAATGTAAAGCAGAAATATTTCAAATGTTTTGTTTGATAGTTTTCTTCATGTGTATCATGTAAAGAGGTTCTTACGTTGCTGCTGGCCTGAGGCTGCATGCGGTAACACTTCATAATGTTCTGGAAGGATTTGTCTTCTTTGGTCACCTGATAAAAACAAAACACACACATTTACTTCAGCAGAAAGAAACACACACAGTACGGAGGGATGTTAGTACTCAGAGACAGACCTTTGCCATGACATAAACAGCACACATGAGGATCTGGTCGAGGTGACGGTCCATCATCAGTTCGGTGCAGTGGACCAGAGAATACTCAAAACACGTCCAGATCTTCCTCCTCAGCTCTGACGAGATGTCCAGTTTGGCACAAAGATCTCTGAGACGCACACTGGCCAGGTGGTACACCTGTGAGTGGAAAAGATACGAGTAATCACAACGTACAAACTACTCCCTTTATTAAAATCCACCTTTTTACCTTTTAAAGAAAACAGTCACAAAATACAATAAAAAAACGACATGACCAAATCCAGCTTAATTCCTTCTCGCTGTCTTTTCCCAATAGTTAATAATCATCATCTGAACAGGAGGTGTGAGGTACTGTAGGTTACCATGTGAAGGCAGTAGAAGGATAAACAGCAGGACTCGTACCTTCCTGAAGAACAGACACAGCGAGCCTTTCCTCAGCCGGCTGCTGGCTGCTTTGGCAGCTGGTTTGGTGACGGCTGACTGGACGGTGAGAGTGCCGGTCAGAGCCTGTGCGGACAGCGGCTGCAGCGTGGCTCCGCCCTGTCCGGTCACACTCACCTGGACTGGGATGAAGGTGATGCCTCCGCTCTCATTGGTTATACCTGCAGAGGTCAGTGTTTGTTATTTATTATCATCGTTCATATTTCACTCTCAGTTTGATGTTTTCAGCCCCTCACCCTGCACAGGTATGGTGACAGTCTGCCCGTTGTTGGCGGTAACGGTGGCGGTTGCCACGGTGACGACAGTCTGCCCGGCTGGGATGGCTGTGACTAGGCTGGCCTGGCCGGTCTTGGTCACGACGGCCGATGCTGCACTGGTGGTGCCGGTGGATGTGACTCCAGGCTCACCGTCCAGGGGGTCGACAAACAGCCGGCGCCGAGCCATGCCGGTGGGCGGGGAGCTGTATCTGTCTAGCAGGGTGGTGGGGGAGGGGGACACGCCTGCAGGGGGAGGGGGGCAGATTATTTTACATTCAGGCTGTGCTAATCAACTCATAGCAGTACACATTTTATTCATAGAGCAATTTTAAAGACACACCAATGCTTTACATGAAAAAGAACCTAGAAAAACTAAAACACAACAACAGAAACCTGCAACTTTTCTCCACGTTTCAAGTAAAACAAATATATTGGGGGGACCAGCAGTAAATCAGATTACACACACACCTTTGACGGTGCTGTTGGTGTTGAGGTCAGGTCCGTGGTTGATGGGGGTGAGGGGGGCGCTGCCGGTGCTGCTTCCATCGTTTTGTTCCAGATACTGAGGAGGCATCACCTGAGACCCACACACACATCCAGACCACAAACAGTCACAACAAACAGGAAAAACTACATTTACGATTCATTCACGCTCAAAAAAACACTGCAAAATATATCTACGTCTTATAAGTATATTTCAACAGTACACATAATGAAACGAATATGTGTCAGAGTGAAACTGCAGCGTGAAGTGTTGTCCCGTCTGTCTGTCTGTCTGTCTGTGTGTTTTATGGACCTCCTGGCAGGCAGGGACGTGGTCTTTGGCTGCGCGGAGGCTCTCCCATAGCGGGGAGTCGCTGGTCCAGGCCAGGCTCTCCAGAACCTGCTCCTCCACCTGGTTCAGGTGCTTCACCACCTCTCGAAACAGGCCCTGCTCCGACCGCACCAACACCTCGATCACCTGCACACACACACACACACACACATTGTTTTACTGTGTTTCCTCTGAACTTCAATGCCCTCCTTTAACTTTCTGATTCTGTCATTATCCACCTGCTGTCTCTCTTTCACCATCACCACCACTCCAAGGGGGGATCGTATTCTATCTGTTATCTTCCCAAGTTGACGTTTTCAAATTGTAAAAATATTTAGTTGACTAAAGTGTAAAACAAAGAAAAGCAGAAAATCCTCATGTATGAGAAGCTGGAACCTTCAAATATTTGCTTAAAAAAATGACTTCTATTATCGTTTCAGCTCTCTATGTAATATTTAATGTTTATTTGTGTAGGGACAAGTACGTAGCATAAACCAACGCCACACACCACAGCATTTATAGCCTAAGCTATTTGCATCCTAATTGCTAATTGCGTCCCTAGATGGGCCTTTAAAATACATAAAACTCATCAACAAATACACAAGAGACAGAACTAAACACAGACGCAACAATAGGTATGTAGGTTAAAAACACAAAACTCAGAACTCAACAAGAAAATACAGACAGAACAATACAAGACACAAACTAATATATGTAAATTATTTTCACATTATTTTAGTGAGCTGTCGTGGCTGCAATCTTAGGCATCATTTTTTTATTTAATTGCTTTTTTTAATTGTATAATTACAACCTGCTACTCTGTTACACTGTATCTTATATCTTATATATATATATTATATCTTATATTATATATTTTAATTTTTTTATTTTATATTTTCAGGGACCATGCACATTGATCCACTTCACCGTAAATGTGCCAGTGTTAGCCAAAAGGCTAATTCTCGGCCAGATGTTAAATTATCCATTAAAACAACAATAAAACACGTTTTGAAGCCAGATGAGTTGAGAATACAAACCAATACAAACACACAGATTGAGACGTATTAACAGACACACATTCTGATAGGAGTGATGGTCGTATTGATACCTTGTAGAAGTGATAAGCGGGGATCTGGAAGATGCCGATCATGTTGGGGAAATCTCCCGGAGGTCTGTAGGAGAAGATGACGATCTCCAAGCAGCAGGCCAGCAGGGAGCGGTGGAAGATGTCCTGCTCCAGAATACACTGAAACACACACAGTAAACTCAGACATTCACAGACTCATAATGAGTATTACACACTTCCATTTCACTGTGAAGTCTATTTATTCAAATTTAAGAGGTATAAAACAGGCTTTGACTGACAGCTGTCATTTATAAAACCTCTGTTTCTTGTATTTACAAGCAAAGAGGAATAAGTCCTATAACATTACTGCGTCCATCATCTCCCCCACTAAATCTTTAAACGCTGTAAAGCATCAGGGGAACTGCAGAGGAAGAAGCAAAGGCAGTTTCAAAGAGCTTTACACACATTTATGAAACAGATAGTTCCGGTCCTTCATTATGATTGGCTGAGCTGCGTTCAAAGCCGTCTATAAACACACTATGACCGCATTACATCAGTATTACTGCGCCAAACAAATTGTGAAATCAGTGAGAGAGGAACTGAAGAGCTGGAAAAGTCAAGAAAGGAAGCCGTTAAACAGACGATGTGGTCCGTTCGCTGTCTTCAGACCTGGTGTGCTGAGAAAAATCTGGCTGTTGATTTAATAATCTCCCCAATCTTTAACCATGCTTTCCACTGCGTCTGTGTGTTGCTTGGCAACCATGCTGCTAAATGTTGCTGAAGAACTTTGTTGCTTGGCAGAAGAATGATTACTTGTTATCAATAAATTATTGCATTTTTTTGTTGCTGTGTGTTAATTTTATGAAACATTGTCAGGTATATGTAGTAACTGATTTATAAAAGCAATAAGCCAGCGAGGCCGTGGCTTACAGTGATTTCAGAACAGCTAACAACGCCCCTTAGCTGTTCTGAAATCACTGTAAACCACGGCCTCGCTGGCTTATTGCTTCATTAAACTTTAAAAGGAAATGGAAACAAACTTCATAAGATTGAATACAAGAAAGGTGAACATGTATACAAATAATTGGGGGGCAATACAGATCGTAAAAATGAAAGTAAAGAAATAAAAGCAAAATAAAAAAGTTATCAGAGCAAGTGTCAAGTCTCAAGTCCGAGTCACGTCATAAGTCTTCATCAGCAAATGGCAAATAAAGACCTTTCATAAAGTCTTTCAGGCCTCTGAGATCAGCCAGCCTTTGAACATTTTCATTTCTAAGCTGTATTCAGTTTTCATGAAGCAGAATCCTTTCAATGCAGATGCTTAAATATTTAAAATACATGTCATCTCATTTTTGTGACTTAATCCGACTCGAGTTCAAATCTTAAGAAAATACTCACCGACAGGTCAGCGTCTCCCAGTATCATCTTTTCTCTCTCTATGATGGACTCCAGGATCCTGTAGTAGAGCGCCTCCGCCAGGTGGAAATACTTCACTGCCATGTCTACGAGGAGAACGTTTATTCAGACAGACAGAGAGAAACTAACCTGTGGTACGATACTGTCACTTAGTGTGTGTGTACCTTTCCCCATCCCCCTGTCCTCTGCCCCGCTGCCCTCGAAGTGCTGAGAGAAGAGCTCAAACATGTCCTTCAGGCGCTTACTGATGACATCACTGGGGTCTCTGGCACAGGTCCTGCAGGGACACAGTTTCTATCACTACACTGCACAAGATACTACACATGAGAGGGGTGTCACGAGAGTATTAGTAGAAGTACTCAGATCCTTTACTTAAATACAAGTAACAATATCACAATGTACAAGTACTCAATTACAAGTAAAAGTCCTGCATTCAAAATCTCACTTCAGTAAAAGTACTATTAAGTATTACTATACTATAAAGTATTATCAGCTTAAAGTATCAGCAGTAAAAGTACACAAGTATAATCAACTTCATGTAAAGTATCAGCAGTATCTTTAATATTTACTATTGAATCATTCATTTGAATATGTTTGTTAAACTTCATTCATTCATTTTTCATTTATTTATCTGCTTAACTTTATGATTATCATCATTGTTATTATTGTTTTTCTATTATCCTTTTCTGTTTTCTTTAATGACTTTTAATGTCTTAACTGACTGTGTAACTATTGTATATTTTAGTTTTATGGTACTTTACCAATGTATTTTTTCCCTTATACACTAGCGGTGCTGAAATGGAAGTCAGGTGTTGGTTAACCCTGAAATCTGTGACTTTTTCCCCCCAGACTTTCTTTATAACACGTCACACAACACAAGTGAAAAGGTCATGGATTTCAAGGACTGTACAACACATGTTCCCAAAAATTAAAAAATTTAAAAAAGCAGCAGTGACTGTACTGCACCGTGCTGATGCGTAAATGTAACAGGATGCAGTACTACATCTGTCACAGGAGGTGTTGTAAAGATTATGTTGTAAATCTGCTGCAGGTACAGAAACACACCTGAGGGTTTCTGTTAGCTTAGCGCTCGGCCCCTGTTTGGTCCCTGACAGCAGGGTGTGGAGTCGCCCGACACTCTTCATGGCGGACGAGACCGGAGACGCCAAGCTGTTCTCCTGGATGTACTTCCTCCCTGTCAGAGGAGTGGAGACCTTCAGAGCCGAGGCCTGACGAGAGGAGAGACACCAGGTTGGTTATTTTAGATTTTCTGTTCATTTACAGCAATAAACAATAAAACCCAGAATGCAGAGGGAGCAGGGACCATAAAAAACAAGATGCTGTTTAAATCTTCCTGCTTTCAGTTTGTTGTCTCACAGTGAGGTTGGTGTGAAGCCTGTAGGTGGCGCCGTCCTGGTTCTCCACCCCCTCACACAGGCAGGGCCCCGGGGTACCGATGTCCTCGTTCGCCCCCTCGCCAGTGAAGACCCTCTCATCCAGACTGCCGGTGGCCAGAACGTGTTCCTCATACACCCGACTGAGAGACAAACTGTGGGCACAGCACAGTGGATTAGAGTAGAGTAGAGTAGAGAAGATGATTGGTGTAGAGCTTAGTATAATAAATAAAGAATAGAGTAAGATAAAGAAGAGTAAGGTAGAGTCAATTGCAGTCGGATCAGTCAGTTAGAGTGATTACAATACAGTAGAGTAGAGTAGAATACAGCTGAACAGAGTAGAGTAAAGTAGAGTAGCACAGAGATGTGTAGAGTTGAAACTCATTTAGTTGAAGAGTAATTTAACAGTAAAAGCAGGTTTTTGAGTTAGTAAATTACATTTTTCTGTCACTTTATTACAACTATTGATCTATTGATCCTGGTCCCTTTTTATACTGTTTATTACAACAATAATGTTTCTATTTTCCAGAGAAAATCCAGTCATTTTGTCCACTTGACCCCAAAAACATCTGTGAAAAATCAATACCATAACCTGAGACGTCACGTTCGTTTCCATTTTTTCTGAATTTGTCAAAGGAGGCATATAAATAATATATAAATAAACATTTTTGTTGTTATGAGTTGGGAATTAAACTGTTGGGGTTGAAGGTAAATAATATCTGACCTTCAATAATAAACTCCTCCTCTATCCTCTACAGATTTTTCTTCATACAAAGTTCTTTATGTCCGTATGACCTCATGATCGATTCAGTAAATGTTTAAAACACAGTATGACGACAGCCGACACTCACGAACTGTCTCCAAAGTTCATGGGGTCCAGAAAGCCGGTCAGACCGTCTTCTTTCCCTCTGAGAATCTGTGGGAGCAAGAGGAGAGCAGGTTCAGTTTCCATCTGAGCAGCTGGGACAGCAGTTTTCTGGTCGTTTATTTGATTCATCCCTCGTGGAATTATTCAGACGCATTAATCAACAACAGACCAAACACTCTGATATTTAAACCCACCAGCGACTAACGGCTCAACATCCTGACCTCATACACATTTAAACTATTTAAAGCTACAGTTTAATGTCCAACAATGGAAATTAAATAATCCCATATACACAAGGCCTCACAGGTATAAACAGAAAATACATTATAACAAACAGAACAAAATCTACATTTATGCATCAGTTCACACCAGACAAAACACTGTATGTCTGATTCAAAATAGTCTGTAATCAATATAAATGAAAGTAGGAGGATTTTATCCGTCGTAAATTTCTGAAGACATGTGGAAAAGGTTTCAATTAAAGCTCCGTCCTCTAAATCTGATCAAACATGAACTTCTTTAAACAACATTTGTCACAAATATGAACAAAAGAGAATAAAATGAATTTAGTTTTCCACCTCCTTCCAACCTCAGCTTACAGGAGCACATCAGTGTTTTTGCACATTTTAGTCTTTTCTCTCTCAAATGTACTAATTCACCTCTCTCAAGTCATTTTAAAATATCTGCAAGTTGATTTTTGTATTTTACTGAAATGAATGGAAGTCTAAGGCTGTTTGAAGAAGGGATAACTTTACGATATGCTTTGCAAAATATGGCCCTTTCAGTGAAAACCCTCTGCTTGTTACTGAGTCTGACGGGGAGTTGGACATGAATTACATATTAATTCATACAACATTAACAGTGAAAACAGAGTCAACATTTAGTAATGAGAGCGGCGTCTCCCAGTATGTCTCACCCTCTTGTGGAAGAGTTTCTTGATGAAGGGTTTCCAGAAGTGTTCTTTGACTCCTTTGGCCTCCAGCACCAGGCCGTCATGCAGCTCGCACAGCTGCTCCATGAAGCAGTACGGACCGGAGGACGGCCGGTAGTCTTTACTGCTGAAGTCCTCTGGTAGACCTGCAGGACACGAGACACAGAGACGAGTAACCTGATGATTCGACATACATTCCCCCCTGACAAGTTTCAAAACTGCTTTCATTTGTTGTTTGATGCTGTAAATGTTCTTATTCCTACAGATCAGAGTTTGCTGAATAATCTAAAAGAACGGTAAACGTCACAGTAAACAAGTTTTGGTGTCAGACTCTGACTGATTCATTGAATCATGCAGGGAGAAATCAGCTGTGGTAAAGGCACACAGATCTTTACCTGCACCATGAAAACAGAATGCATTGTACCAAAATACATGTTGTGTTGAGCCCTTTATACACATGGAATACATAACACTATTGGCTTCAACAAGCTGTTATAGAAATGGTTTTTCATCTTTTATGTTAATGAAAGAGCCACAGCGCTCAGTGATGTTTGGCATCTGGAGCACGAGAGGAAAAGATCCACGATATGAAAGAAGAAGAGTGGTTGTCTGTGCTCTCACAGGCTGAGTCACTGATGGATTTGCTGCAGAAGCCTTAATTAATGACCACGGTGATTTTCGCTAATTTCGCTAATTTCACGTTTCGCAAAATGGAGCTGCCAATAATCAGAGTTGGTTTCTCAGCGGATGTGTCGCTGAGTGGAGAGAACCTGTTAGAAACATGAACGGGTCGGTGGTGAACCGTGGGCTTTGGTTTAGGGCTGTGCTTCTTTCGGACAGTCACCCAGCCTCCCTGGCTTTCCGGCTGCTCGGGAGTTGCCGGGAGACGGCTAGCAGAAGCTACCTTTGGTCGGCTCGCACCGCCTAGGGGCTGGCTAGCTACGGCTGACTGACTCTCCATGGTGCGGAGCCGCGACTCTAACTCACTGAGCCTCGCCTCCAACACGGTGAATAAACTACATTTGTTACACGTACCATTATCGCTAAAGGAGGCAGAGGAGTAACTAAACATGTGACACACCGGGCAAGAGAGAGAAGGAGAAGGAGAAGGAGAGGGAGAAGCCATCGCTAACTTAGCTAAAGTAGCAAGCAACTAATTAGCGTGTAAACAACTGTGGAATTAGCGAAAAGTCGCTAACAGGAGAGAGATATGAGTGCTTAAACAGAACTAATGTATCCTTAAATGTATAGCGGGTAATAGCCGCTATAGTAAAGAAAATATCAAAATTAGCTGGGTTTAGCTGGAGCAGCGAAATTTGCAACCACTAACACAGAAACACCGGCAACCGGAAATGAGACAATACGTTCACCTGAGCACGTCAGCACGTCACCAGTGATCTGTGCATTTAATCTCTGTCTCTGCATGTTTCACTTCGTGTTGCTGCAGCCTTTACATTAATCTGACAGATTTGTGTTGAAAGTGTTACAGAAATGTTTCAGGTCCAACTTTGTCAGATTGGTGTCGTGACTTTTATGTAAAAGTGACGCTTATTCAGACATGAAACAGACGTGTAAAATGACCATCACAGTTACATAAAGAGGTCTGAAAGGGGCTTTAAATAAGGGACGGCTTTCAGATTTTCTTGACCTAAAGGTTTCCTGTGAATTCCTGCTGCTGTTTCTGCACTATTCCAGTTGGTGGCGATGATTTCAAAGTTAAAGGCAGTGAAATAAGAAGAGTGCAAGCTAGTAAACATGGATGTAAACAACACAGGATGTAAAATTCTTCCTAAAGTCGTCTTTGCCAATGTTTTATGAGGAAGAAAACACATTCAGCACATTTGTTAGAGCTCAAGGCGTTCGGGAGCTTTGATATCACCATCAGTCTCTCAAAAAACACCACTGAATACAACTAAGACATTTTGCTATAACTATATATAACTATACTATAAGTTTTCATGGCAGACGATTGGATAACCCCATGATTGGTTTAGTTCAGTTTTTTAACCTGATGTATTTTTTATTTTATATTCAAAATGTCTTCTTAAATTCTATTTTCTCTGTAAATTGTTTTTTTTTTGCTGCAACATCCTCTTCCCCCACAGGAAATCAGGAGATCAACGAGGCTTCACGGCGTCTTTAATTCCAATGCAATTTAGGATTTCCAAACCGACACGCAGACAAGAAAGAAGTTAGTTTCCTGTCTGAATACAGTTTGACGTGGGGTCATTTTTCATGTTGAGGCTGGCGGGGCTACAGAGGGGAGCCGGAGGCTTTTGGCAGAGCAGTTCTCCATTAAAATAAACACCATGTGTAGAGAGGGAGGTGGAGGCGGGGGGCAGAGGAAACACCAGGTGTCAACAGGAAGTGAGGGCAGCGCTGATACACACTGCTGTAGGTCTCTTTGGGAGTTGGCTGGTTGGAATTTGTTCACTTTTGATTTATTTCACAGGGTTGATTTAGTACTGTACATGACTGATAAGCAGACTTCCTTTACGCCAATGCTGATTTAATTTTATGACTCTTCAATGTCGTGTTTCGCAACTCTGTGACCAAATTTACTTTGAGCTTTGAGGCGTATGTGAGCGAGATGTGGCTCAAGAGTTTGAACATCAAAGATTTGACCGGCACGAGCAACAACGTTATGTTTCCATCTGATGAAATATTCAAATACTAAACAAAAATTACACCACTAGAGCAGGGGAGGCCTTCAAATGTAATAAATGTGATGAATACTCATTTTTACCAAAAACTAAACCTGCATGAACACATGTTTTTTGTTCACCATCTTCAGTTAGCGTGAACACAGAGAGCAGCTGAGGCTGATGGGAATGTCATTAGTTCTGCAGGTATTTGGTCATAAACCAAAGTGTTGGACACATTAACATGTTGACCTGATGGTGACGCTAGATGAAGAGTCAGAGGATCACCAAAGTTCTTACAAGTTATGAGATATTTCAGTCTGGATCAAAGTGGTGGACCGACAGACAGACAGACAGACAGACAGCCCTGCTGCTAGCATAGCTAAACATTTAGATGAAGACCTGCATTGTTTTAGCGAGCAGGAAGAAGTTTAAAGTGAGTAGAAATCTCTTCCTGCTTCACATCTAAAGCTACACAGATGTGGTCTTTTCTGTTTTCCAGAGAACCTCAGAATTCATATTTGAGGATGCAGCAGCAGCAGCAGCAGTGTTGAGCAGTGCAGAGAGCGCTACCTTTGAAGTTTGGGTTGAGCAGGTCTTTCCTGGCGTTGCACAGCAGAGCGTTGGTGAAGACCAGGTCCAGAGCACACAGCAGCAGATGATACGAGTTCACCAGGTCATCGCTGATCATCGGGAAGTTCCCTGGAGGAAAAACATGACACCACAGGAGGGAATTTAGTATGTCTTCAGGCTAAGTTGGCACAGCAGACCATGACAGTATTACTGCCAAATCTACACAGGCAGGTTTCAACTAGACTCTAGTTGTCAAGACATCAGATACACAGAAGTCTGGGGATTATGAAGGATTTATGACGAGAGCAGGAATGAGTACCACCTTCTGGGTTTTTTAAACACTGCCAAGTATTTATTTTTCGGTACATTAGATGCTCTGTGGCTCGAACTTAATGGTCATACATGAGAAGAACAAACTGAGGCCACTCAGGGGCCCCCAGCAGAGGACTGGGGCTGTACTGTCAGCTCCCAGGTCTGGGTGTGTGAAACTGTTTGGATGTTATACACACAAAGAGCCTCGTTCTCTGGATAATAAAGAATAAAAAAAAATACATCCAGAAACAAAACTAGAGTGCACCCTGAGAGCACAGACCTGTCTAAACATTAAATCATTTTCTGATTCACTCAAAGACAAAACGTCACCTTGCAGGTGGAACTGAATCTTTATAGCTCTTAGCTTCATAATTACATCTAAAATCCTTCTGTCCCAATCTGTCTAAAGAAATTCCCTGAATGTGTTCAAATGTTTTAAGAGTCCTGTGGACAAACAGAGTAACTAAGTAACACCAGTGAAAACATGATCTCCACGGAGCAGGAAATACAAGGACTGAGTTGTTGTGAACATGATGATGTCCAGCTGATGATAACAAGCCTGAACTTGCCCTCAGATCAGCGTAAGTGGTCTCATGCTGGTCCTGAGATCTGAATCCCTATTGGTTTCTTACTGTTTGTT
>VMKM01004124.1:0-22202 GCA_008360985.2 Macquaria ambigua | reverse complement strand
CCATTGCATCATAGGAAGTCCCCCGGCAGTCTAGGCCTATATCAGCATAACTAAAGGGTGGCTCAGGGGTCACCTGAGTCAGCCCTACTGGAAGCTTTATCAAAGAGGAAAGTCTTAAGCCTAATCTTAAATGTGAGGAGGTTGTCCGCCTCCCGTACACAAACTGGGATCTGGTTCCACAGGAGAGGAGCTTGATAGCTGAAGGCTCTGGCTCCCATTCTACTTTTAGAGACTCTAGGAACCACAGGGAACCCTGCATTCTGGGAGCGCAGTGCTCTAGTGGGGTAATAGGGTACTATGAGCTCTTTAAGATATGATGGTGCCTGACCATTTAGGGCTTTGAAGGTAAGGAGAAGGATTTTAAATTCTATTCTGGATTTTACAGGGAGCCAGTGTAGAGAAGCTAATATTGGAGAGATATGATCTCTTTTCCTGGTTCTTGTCAGTAAACGTGCCGCAGCATTCTGGATCAGCTGGAGAGTCTTAAGGGACTTGTTGGGGCAGCCTGATAGTAGAGAGTTGCAATAGTCCAGCCTAGACGTAACAAATGAATGGACTAGTTTTTCTGCATCTGTTTGAGACAGGATGTGCCTGATTTTGCAATGTTACGTAAATGAAAAAAGGCAGTTCTTGAAGTTTGTTTTATGTGGGAGTTAAAGGACATATCCTGATCAAAGATAACTCCAAGATTCCTTACGGTGTCGCTGGAGGCCAGGGCAATGCCATCTAGACAAACTATATCTTTAGATAATGTGTTTCGAAGGTGTTCGGGGCCAAGTACAATAACTTCGGTTTTGTCTGAGTTTAACATCAGAAAATTGCAGGTCATCCAGGTTTTTATGTCCTTCAGGCAAGCTTGAAGTTTAGCTAATTGATTAGTTTCATCTGGCTTGATTGATAAATATAATTGGGTATCATCTGCATAACAATGAAAATGTATGGAGTGCTTCCTAATAATATTGCCCAAAGGAAGCATATACAAGGTGAACAGAATTGGTCCAAGCACAGAACCTTGTGGAACTCCGTGACTAACTTTGGTGTGCATAGAGGATTCATCATTAACATGTACAAACTGATATCGATCTGACAAATAGGATTTAAACCAGCTTAGTGCGGTGCCTTTAATGTCAATTAAATGTTCTAGTCTCTGTAATAGAATGTGATGGTCAATGGTATCGAATGCAGCACTAAGATCTAGTAAGACAAGTACAGAGACAAGTCCTTTGTCAGATGCAATTAGAAGGTCATTTGTAACTTTCACTAGTGCTGTCTCTGTGCTATGATGCACTCTAAATCCTGACTGAAAATCCTCAAACAGCTTATTGTTGTGTAGAAAGTCACACAAATGATTGCCAACTGCTTTCTCAAGGATCTTAGAGAGAAAAGGAGGGTTAGATATAGGTCTATAATTTGACAGAACCCCTGGATCAAGAGTGGGCTTTTTAAGAAGAGGTTTAATTACAGCTACTTTAAAGGACTGTGGCACATAGCCTTTTAATATGGACAGATTGATCATATCTAGTAAAGAAGTGCTAACTAAGGGTAAAATTTCTTTAAGCAGCCTAGTTGGGACGGGGTCTAAGAGACACGTTGATGGCTTAGATGAAGAAATCATGGAAGTTAGCTGATTAAGGTTGATGGGAAAAAAGCAGTCCAAATGTACATCAGGTTTTACAGTTGTTTCTAAGGTTCCTGTGTTTGAAGATAAGTCAGTACCAACTGAGGGCAGGGGGTGCTGAATTTTGTCTCTAATAGTTAGAATTTTATCATTAAAGAAGCTCATGAAGTCGTTACTACTGAGATCTATAGGAATACATGGCTCAACAGAGCTGTGACTCTCTGTCAGCCTGGCTACAGTGCTGAACAGAAACCTGGGGTTGTTCTTATTTTCCTCTATTAATGATGAGTAGTAGGCTGCTCTAGCGTTAGATTGGTGGAACGCCATTTCCTTTCAAGCTTTCGCAATGTTTGTTTTAGTTTGAGGGTTATACCATGGAGCTAACCTCCTCTGTTTTATTATCTTCTTTTTTAGAGGGGCGATAGAGTCGAGTGTTATTCGTAGTGAGCCTGCAGCACTATCAACAAGATGATCAATTTGGGAGGGACTAAAGTTAGCATAGGAGTCATCTGTTACATTGAGACATGGAACTGAACCAAATGCCGATGGTATCACTTCCTTAAAGGTCACATCTGCTGCGTATTATGCTTTCCTATTTTAAATAATGTACCGTTTAACCCTGTATGATCAAAACGTAGCCTGGATATGATCCTCTCCTCTCTCTGGGTTCTCCCTGTGTTTCTCATCCTGCCTACTTTCCTTTGAATTCTGTATAACCACCTTCCTGTTCTCTCTTCTTCCCACTCCTTTTAAAAGATAGGGCTGAGGGTGGAGCCTGATTTTATGCCGAGGCCCAACCCAAGGACCATACCAAGAGCTCTGTCAGCCTGGGGGGGATCAGGGTTTCTTTGTGTTGAGTTTTAGTTGTGGTTTATGTTGTCCTCCCCTGCATTTGTTTATTGGTTTGATCACTCAGTATATAGGTTTCCCTCAGGTCTCATTCAGGGAGGTCTATTAGTTGAGTTGATGTCTTGTTTTGTTAGCTGTATTTTTCAGTAGAGTTATGTTTTGTTGACCTCCCCGGATTGATGACTTTGGATTTGGAAATCCAAATTTGGAACATCTGTGTGCTCTAAAAGTTATCGCCAACCCTAATTTGCCCATTGTTTCCAAATGTAATTTATGTTCCCAAATGTCAGGAATGTTCCCAATTGTCCTGCGTTCCCAAATGTCAGAAATGTTACCCAATGTCAGGAATGTTCCCAAATGTCCTGCGTTCCCAAATGTCAGAAATGTTCCCAAATGTCCTTCATTCCCACAGGCTTTGTCCACTTCACAAACCTACAGACTTTGTCCACTTCACATACCTTACTACAGGGCCTAGGGTATTTGAAGTGGACAGGGATAATATCTATCACTATGTAGGGGTCCGGGTGCCCCCAGGCCCATGTGGTACCCAGGACATGCCTCACTGAATCGGGCAAGCTCTGCTGACATGTCTGGTCAAAAGAAGTCATGTCCATGCTGGACCCAGGAAAAGCCTCTCAAAATCGGGCAGGCTCTTCTGGAACTCCTCTGTCCTTCAAATACATTATAGCAGGGCGTAGTGGACAGAGGTCATATCTGTACAGTGCCTTGGGCTAGGAGGCTGTAACTTTGAGCATGTTCCTGGAGCCCCAGTGAGCAACATATTCAAAGTCCAGCCCCCAAATCCTACGCATGTGGGAGATAGATTGAAATACCCTAGCCCCTGCTTTGAGGTTTTTGAAGTGGACAGAATGTCATATCTCCACAATCTTTAGGATTTGGGAGCTGGGCTTACATTTTGGTCCTTGTGGCAAAATAAACTTTCTCTGTAGATTTTAGCCTCCTAGCACCAAGCATTGTGGAGATATGAACTTTGTCCACTTCAAATACCCTAGACCCTGCTATAAAGTATTTGAAGTGGACAGAATTCTTCCGTTTCAAAAACTCTGTCCACTCAAATACCTTATAGCAGGGGCTAGGGTATTTCAATCTATCTCTAGATTGAAATACCCTAATAATAATCTATCTCCATTTGGGATAGATATGGCCTCTATCCCAAATGGACAGAGGTCATATCTCCACAATGCCATGGTCTAGAAGGCTGTAATTCACGGAGCATGTTCCTGGACCAACATATCCAAAGCCCAGCTCCCATCCTAAGCACTTGGGAGATATGACCTCTGTCCACTTCAAATACCCTAGGCCCTGCAGTAAGGTATGTGAAGTGGACAAAGTCTGTCCACTTCACATACATTAGTGTGTGATTAGATTTTACAATATGTATGCAATAAAAATGCCCTTAAACTCAACTTGAGTGATTTTGATTTAACCTCTAGCACTGCGTCATTGCCAGACATAGAGTGAATCTAATACGGTACTGTATATTAAGGTATGCAATTTTGAGGCGTTCAGGATGATCTAAAAAGATCCTGCTCGTCATTGCCCCCACTTATCACATGCAGTGACCCACAGTAAAGGTTACCCATATTCACATTTGCATATTCGACAAGTCAACAAAAAATGTGAACAGGGTGAGATGCAAAAATGGGTCCTCCTAATTATGATGAGGGTGTATGTATTAATTTCATAGGCATTTCTTGAACTTTTGATGGCATTTTTGCTCTATGCCCCCCGTTACATCTCTCTACTCTACAAGTACAGAGCGTTTGGTTCACACTGGTTGCCCTCTGCCCCAATCTGCTCAATTAGTGCCTGACTAAGGGGAAGCAGCTTTAGTACAATGTAATTGACCCTAGCAGGCAGCACATGCTCTGTACACAGGGGATAAATGATGAAATAATGAATTTGTGTTTTATTTTTCTAATGTTAATCTTGTTGTTATTTGCTTGTATTATCTTTGATTATGCTTTTTTGATTGTTTTGGTGTGCATTAGTCTCTAAATCCATTTTTAACATGCTACATTTTTGTCAGTCGCTTGTAAAGCACTTTGAATTGCATTTGATTTGCTTGAAAGGTGCTATAGAGTACGTTTTGATTGACTGATTTATTGATTGAGTGGAGCTAAAGTGTGTGTATACAATACAAATGCGCCAAAGGTACAGTATAAGTACAGTATAGGTACCTTGTGTATCACAACACTGGCTGGCATTTACTTTGTGATGCGTAGTCTCACTCATGTCAAGCAGTTCCAGGATGCACGGCGGTTACACCTCATTGCCATTGTCCAGGCTGTAGACTGTAACATCTCCTGGGTGTAAACAGATGGAGTCACCTACAAACACACAGCGGCACAGGATATTATGTTACTGCACTAATGGCCTGTTTCCTGCTCTTCATTCAGGAAATGGGAAAAGGATAATGAGCACAAGAGCTGTAGACTGTCACCTTAAAGCTGTCGGCTATGACACATATGCACCTGCATTAAGAACATCTACCTGAGCTGATTTCATGTGCTCAAAGAGTGTTTTTTCCTGGGGGCTTGGTTCAAAGCAAGCCCCCAGGAAGAGCGCTTGCTCTATGGGCCAAGAATGTGGAAGCTATGTGGAAGATCTGGGTAATTTTATACCCGGGAAGTCGAACATTTTTGGCTTCATGCGCCACTGAACAGCTTTCATAGGAATGAACGGGGCCCCGCCTCTGACGCTGTATCCAGTTCTCTTTATACATCCATGGTTCAAAGCCTTGTTTGTTTTTTCTTCTCCTTTTTTCCCCTTTTCTTTATTGAACAAATTGCACGTCACACATTGACAATAAAAGGATTCATAGAGCAATTCAAATTTTTATCAAATAAGCCAGGGGGGCAACCGCAGAAGGTAAGGAAATTAAACAAAAATAAATACATTCAAAAATAATTAAAAAATAAAACAAAAAGAACATTTAAGGCACAATTTATAATAGTATGGACAATTTAAGTATCAAGGCACCTATACAGTCAGCACACAACTCATTTACGGAAAGCAAGTGTCTCTTGTTCAGTCCAAAGAGATCGGATCTTTCAGAACACTGGAGAAATCTTCATTCAAATACAAACTGTGCTCAGAACAGCTAAGATCACATCATGATTATATGCATACTTTACAGGCAACACATGCCTTTGCAGTTTTGATGGCCTTTTTGTTGGTACAAGATTTAAGTTTTTATGTACTGTTCAAACTCTTTGTAAAAAATTTGGCTGACTCAACAAAAAGATATTTCTGTCATACCAGTTCTTTAAAAAAATACTCTTATTTTGATATAATATACCCCCATTATTCCAGATATAATAACGCTGTTGTGAGAAATTGTGCTTGTAAATTAAATTCCACGCCAATAAAGCCTGTTTGTGAAAATCTGACAGTTTAACTGGTATTTTATTTATTTTGTAATTGCATACCAATAGGAAGGGGAGTCCTCCAATTTGATCAAAAACAAATGGAGGAGTCATTTTTCAAAAAAACGTTTTAACCAGTTAATCTTAAACATGTTATTCAAGGTGGAGAAGTCCAAAAAGTCAAGACCACCATCTTTGCAAGAATTGATAACTATAGATTTTCTAATGTAGTGTATACGATTTTTCCACAAAAAATTAAGCAGCAATTGTTCAATCTTTTTGGCAGTTTTGTTATCAAGAATAGAGAGGATGCAACATAAACAAGCCTAGATATGCCTTCAGCTTTCGATAAGAGGACACGTCCCTTCAAGGACAGGTCTCTTTGTAACCAAAGATTACATTTAAGTTCTGTATTTTTGTATTTTTTTTTAGGTTACATCGCAGCT
Source organism: Macquaria ambigua (assembly GCA_008360985.2). Taxonomy (NCBI): domain Eukaryota; kingdom Metazoa; phylum Chordata; class Actinopteri; order Centrarchiformes; family Percichthyidae; genus Macquaria; species Macquaria ambigua. The sequence continues at coordinate 15,900 of VMKM01004124.1, read as the reverse complement.
TTTTAAGGCAAATAGCTCACATTTGTTTAAATTCAGACAGAGACCTGAAGCTTTTGAAAATACATCAATAGTTTTGATAGCAGGTTTTACCTGAAGATCATTTTTCAAGAATAAAGCTGTGTCATCTGCCAGTTGGCTTAATATAACATTTCTACCAGCAATAGAGATACCTTCTAAATTACTCGATTTTATATAGTGACAAAAAACTTGAGCAACAATGAGGAAGAGGTAAACAGAGACCGAACAACCTTGCCGTATGCCTCTTTCTAGACAGAATCTTTGAGTAGTACCATCACTTAATTTCACCGAGCTACAGTATTTCCATTTGCATAGAGGGTTTTTATTGCATTGCAAAAGTCTGTTCCAAATCCGGATCTTTCAAGACAATAAAAAATGAAGGGGTGCTCAACTGTGTCAAAGGCTTTGTAAAAGTCGAGAAAAGTATAAAACTATCCTCAGTGATCAGATCAGAACAATCAATAAGATCAAAAGCCAATCTTATGTTATTGAAAATATGTCTGTTACTCATAAATCCAGATTGATTTTCATCTATAACTGAGTCTAGAACACTTTTAAATCTCTTGGCAAATACAATAGCAAACAATTTGTAATCATTATTGAGTAAACTAATGGGCCTCCAATTGTCAATTATAAGCAAATATTTCTTCGGTTTAGGTATTAGACAAATTCCACCCTGTGTCATGCTGGTAGGAAGTGTAGATTTTGCAATACTCTCTGAAAATACTTTCAGAAGGAAAGGAGCTAGCAACTCAGAAAAAAGCTTGTAAAATTCAGAGGTGATTCCATCATTCCCAGGTGACTTTTCTTTTTTCTTTTTTAGATGATTTATGGCTTCTAAAACTTCTTCTAAAGTAATTGGGGAATAACACATTCACTTTTCCTCATGTCCAAATAATTGGAAAATGCTGACATGGCATCCCTATTGAATTTAGTCTTGTATAGAGTAGAATGGTATTTATAATAAAACATGGAGATATTCTTATTATCTGTAACAGTTCCCTCAATATTCAACTGCAGCATCAAATTGCACTTGGCTTGTGATTTTTCTAGTTTAAAGAAACAGGCAGACATCTGTTCGCCTTGCTCTAGCTATTTCTGCCTAGACCTTACAAAGGCTCCCTCTGCTTTTATTTTATACATGTCATCTAATTTGCTTTGCAACTCAGTTAATTTTAATCTCTCCTCTTCAGGTAGGTTTTCTGGTGGCATATTGGAAAGGAATGTGATTTCTGAAATAACCTCTAAGATTCGTCTAGATTTAGCTAGAAGGCTGCCATATTTCCTCAAGTACTTACAAATTTCAAATTTAAGGAGCTCCAAGTTAATTCCAAAAATCCCCTCCGTTTGGGCTTTATTCCAGTAGAGAGTACTAAGTCTTTCCAGCTCTAGGTTTACACAGCTGTGATTTAATAGGGAACTGTTAATTTTCCAGTATGAGAAACTGTTCGAGCCAGAATTACCAGGGAAAGATTAATACTAAATGTTAAAGCTCTATGATCAGTTAATGGTGTTGTTAAAACATTCACTGGAATACTGTCTTTCTTTAACATTTTAGAGACAAGCCAGAAGTCAATACGTGATCGTCTGGAGCTGTCTTTATTGCTCCAGGTGTATATCCTACTATTTGGGAAGTTCTCCCTCCATATATCAGTTAAATCAAACCTGCTCATAAGTAGTTTCAAGGTAGAATTTGACTGTGACGATTGACCTGGAGGCCATCTATCACTAACTTCATCCATAACGACATTGAAGTCACTCCCTATCAACAAGTAAGCATCAGGAAATTTAAATAACCAACTCACAAGTTTATCTTCCAAATTGTGGAGTAACTGGTCATTTTCCAATTTAGAATTGAAGCCATATATATTGACCACAATCAAAATTAAGTTATTAACCTTAATGACCAAACAAAGAAAGTGACCATTAGCGTCACAAGCGGAATGTAAAATGTCTCCTCCAAAATTATTTTTAAAACAAGATACCCCTGCAGAATGCTCTGATCCATGGGACAGCCAAATGCGATTGCCCCATTGTGACTTCCAAAAATTATAATCTTTTGCAAGTGAATGCGATTCTTGAAAAAAATACAAAATCAGTTTTTAGCTGCTTAGCTTAGTGAAAAGAAATATCTCTTTGAAAATATAAGCTAAGTTATACTCTAATGTAGGTAAGGGTAATGAGATCTTCCACAAAAAAAGCTCCTTATTGCATTAACAAAAAGTGTTGCCTAACCTAATTATTTAATGTAAACATTGATTATTTCTGATAGCCTGAAGTGAGTGTAATCACTCCACTTTTTGTACCAATTAATGTGTTAACTCTATATAATTGTGGTGCCTCTTTGAGGTTTATCAATTATTGTTACATATTTTGGTATCCTTTAAGCCTTATAATAATTACACTGCGTACTACAAGCAAATGACGACAACAGCACTTAGCAAATCAAATTGCATTGGAGCATCATTGTTGTTAACCCACACTTGGGTCACATGACATTGCAAGTGAGGGACTATCCCCCCATTGCAGCCTCTCGGGCTAAGCACAATTGAAACACCATTTAAAAATGCAGGGACACAGAATACGAAAATGTAAATTTCATTACTTTTATTTTTATTTTTTTCCCAGACATTTTTATTGATTTTATTTCAGTTTTCTTTGCTGTAATGCTTATGAGTTTCATTATTATCAGTTGAACAGTTTTTGTCTTACCTGAATTACCTCGTTTCTTATGATGTTTAGGACACCGACCCTCAAGTGGGCAAGGAAAAACTCCCAAAACAACCAATAATGGTGGAAATGGAAGAAACCTTGGGAAGGATCACACAAGAGGGGCCCCCTTCCAGGGCGAAGCGGTCTGATTGTGTTGATTTTCAAGGCTGCCCATAGATTGTTGTTTTGCAGTTTCTTATTGAGGTCATTTTGGTACATAACGGAAAATCCTCCCCACCAAGAAATTTAGTGTTGGTAGCTATCTGTTTCAGTCAGGAAGGTTTTCGTCTGACGTGCTGTGGACTGCACCTGGAGATGTTTGCTGGAGATGGGTGGAAGAATGGTATAACTTGATTTGCCTTGAGACTTATAAAAGACCTTTTTGGTTGTGGAAGGTAGGTCTGATTTCTCTCCAGACTTAAACGTGATCTTTTTGGTGACGGTGGGTGTCTGGGTGTGAACTGATTTAACGCCAGGCTTTGGAAGGCGGCCGGGGCTTGATTTGAGGGTTTGCATCTTGGAGTGGACCTGTTTTTCTCCTGACTGCTTGTGCAACACATTGGAGCTGGGTGAGACCGGGGTGGCACCTGATTTGTCTTCAGGCACCTGCCTGGCTCCACTCTTCTTCAAGGCCTCCCTCAAATCTGTGGTCTGCATTTTCTCGTTCAGGTACAACTTTTTGATGGCCGCTACCTTGTCAACCAATTTCTCATTCTCACTCTTGTACTCTTCAGCTTTTATTTGAAACATGTTCATCTGTCCCATTAATGCCTTAGTCCTTTTACTGTACTCTCTGATTACCCACTGGCACTTTGGGATCAACTCTAATCTCTCTGGAGGAAGCAGCTTTGACATGCTGTGCTTCAGCTCCTCACAGTGCACCTCCTTTTCATGTATTATTTGATCCTTCATCTCCAGTTGTCTGCGCTTGGTGGTCAGTTGTTGGGTCTTGGTGACCAGCTTGTCTTGTAGCTCCAGATTATTATTGTACATGCTGCATACGTCAGAGGGTTTGCATGTGTCCAAGGACACAGTGACACATATCTTTGGTGGAAGGTTGGTGTCTAACTCTTTGAGTGCCTGTTCCAGTTGTTTTTCAAGGTCAGAACACCTTCTCTTTTCTTTGAGAATGTCTTTTTCTTTTTGGGCAAGTTCTCCGCTGTAGTTTTTTCTAATTAATAGATTGCTTTCCAGATTGTTTTTCTCCTTATGAAGTTTTTTCACCTCCAGCTCAAGGACATGAATTTTCTCAAGTAGCCTTTTCTCCTTCTTCCTCACTTCTACTTCCTGCTTCCTGTTCTTCTTTCTCAGCACAGAGCATTCCTGTTTGTAGTTCGGCAACTGCTTACTCAGGATGTCTCTTTCTTTGGTCACTTGGTTCAGTTGCTTCTCTAGTTGAATGGTATGGTCTTTCTTTTCCTTCCAGTATGTAGACATTTTCTTCGTTATCTGTAGCTGATTTCTTAATTCAACCACCTCCCTCTGTAATGAGTCATAGTTTCTTTCATTTAATTTGTGCTTAGTAATTTGATATTTCAGTGAGACATTTTCCTCTAATATGCCACACATCTTCTCCAGGTCTGCTTTGAGATATTTAACCATACGTATCAGTTCACTTTTACTCAGGGCTGAAAATGTAGCTGCAGTGAAATCACCAATGTCCATGTACTTTGCCTCCATCTTTATCCTGTCAAAGAAATGATTGTATTTTTTTAATGAGAGTGTTTGGTTGTTTAGGTCTGACCTGTGTGCTGTAACCCTGTTACTGTGAAGATTCTACACTTCCAATTACATGCTTGATGACATCATGGTATTATGTGATGACATCACAATCTTTTGCCTTTATTGCATCATCACATTCCGCTGTGATATTTGAATGCTGAGTCACCTGACAGGAAATGCCCTCATTAAGCCCCGCCCACAGAACACTTTGTTTTTCTTTTAGAATGGGGCCACTGATAGCAGAGGTCAGAGTGTAACAGTAAGGCAGGGGCAGATGGCTGGATGGAAGAACATTTTGCTTTGTTTTGCTCTTTGCAATCAGTGGCAAGTGACCTATCTGTTATGCTTAGTGCTGGGGAAAAAAATATTAAAACAAATATTCTGCAAATTCAAGTTCAAGTTCGATACATACCAAGTCTACACACTAATCGCAATTAGCACCCTAGCATGCTAAGGCACACAACTTTTACAAACTGCATCAAATTGGTACAGTATTAAAAAATACACACATGTATTTACCTTCTGCAGATTGCAATACATCCTCAACCAGGTGGCATAACTCTCAGTTAACCAAAGTTACGGACATATTCACTCTCTGCTGACATCAACTGTGTTCACAAAACTGTGTCTGCTTTGAGTCTGACTAGCCTGCAAGCCACCCTGCGACGTTCTACAACTAGGCTAAAACTTGAATCAAAACATTGCAAATGAGCACTTATGTCTCTAGAGTAAGAAGAGTATGATTCCTGGGAGATGTCATGCACAAATGACCCCAACAAACAATCAGCATTGCCAGCAAAACCAATTCAAACTTCTGTTAATCCAGGGCGGTCTTTATAGGATCTTCTGATTTAAAGTTCCCCTCCACTCAGAAACATGTTTGTCTTCTTGTTCCTCCAGTTGAATGTTTGAGCTTCACTATACAGAATGATGTATGTGCAGAGTTTGACACTAGAAGGATGTTTTCACGTTCATCTGCTCAAAGTGGAACGTTTCTTTGTGCTCACTGAAAATCCCATTATCAGGGGCGGGCCTACAAGCAGGATTTGTGACTTCACAAATAGTTTGGAAGCCAATCCTGGTTCAATATTCAACTTGCAAAAGTGTGATGTGGAAACTTGAAGCCTCCAGTGCACACACACTGAGAATGGACTTTACAGTGAAGCAGGAGACACCTGTTGTCCAACAGGAAAACATATTTATAGATTCTGGATTTGTAATGAAGGAGGAATAGGTGTCATTTCAAAAGATTTTAACAGAATAATTGAACTTTTTTGTGAAAAGAACATGTCACATACAAATTATTATTCAAAGTAGAGCAATTTATATACATGTTAAAATATGTCTGGAGGGGATCATTAGGTGCTTTCTTTGAGTTTTGTGAACTCAGCTTATTACAAAGTTTTACAAAATGTAATTTAATTTCAGGAAATAATGAGTTGCTGAAATCTTGACATGTTTTAATTAGGTGTGACTTAACTGTGAAGGAATTTTCCTTCTTTAGGTTAAAGGTAATAGGACACAGGGGTTCCCCAGGTCACAATCTGGTCATTTGTAAACCTAAAAGCATTAGGTCATATACTGTCTCTTTCAGAGCAACAGTTCAGCTCTCTCTCAGGCTGTAGCTGTCCTGATAAGGCTGTTCCCATATCCGAGGAGACCAAGGTCATGGGAGATAGACGGCGCTATGCTCCAGACTCCACAATGACATGCTGGCTCCTCTGTGTGTCCTCCCAAGGCATGCAATGACGGTGGCTTAGAGTAACAGACAACGTGACTTTCGTTAACTTAGGTAAGCATGGTTTAATGTTTAATATCCAATACCCAATGGAATCTTCACACATCTCTAGAAGCAGAGTTAAATACTCCTCGCCAGGAAGTGACCTTCAGAGTTTGGTGGCAATACACATTTGTACTGCTGTTCTCTATCCTCCTCAATCGAGCTTCAATAAACGCTTCTGCATAAAACATCCAGGTCTCCTGAAACTCCTTAACTCATGAGTCAACCAGCTTCCTGATTTCCATCACATTAACTAAATACAAATAAAAGCAAAATTAATTTATTTTACCAAATTTTAAATGTAGGTAGTATTAAGTTTACCAGTCAGGGGCTTTTTACCCTTCATCTGTACAATTATTCTAATCGTGTCATCCTACAATCTGCAGGACACAGGTGGTTATCAAATTACAAATATGTTGTAGGTCATCATTTTCCATCCATCCACCAGATGTCCTCAGACTGTCTCTACTTTCCCCATCACTTGACTGCCCCACCCATCTACACACCTGTTTTCTTCACCTGCATCTCATTCCCTCATCAGCCTCTCAGTACAGCAGTGTTAAATCCACTCTTTTAAGTGTTAAATTAAAAATTAACACTTTTGTTCATTTTTTAACACTCACCAAGAGTTGTTTCAACACTGTAAGGAGTTGAAAATCAACACTGGTTAACACTGAGTAGTGTTGATAGTACTCTACACTAGTGTTAGAAAACTACCAGACTACACTTGACTCCAATATAGGTAACATTAACGAGTGTAACACAATCAACTCTGAGGGTGTAGAATGTTGTGGACAACCAATGCCCCCTCCAGCCACTATACCCACCTACCCCACATACCTATCAATTCCAAAAATAGGTACAACAACTTGCACAAAAAAATGTTGTGTATTAAAAGGCAGGTACACTACAAACACACTGAAAACAGTTCAGCATTAAGTCATACAAAATTACAGTATGGGACAATGTACATTTGGCCATCAGTGTCATTCGAAAACTGCCTATCATAAGGTCTGTAGTACACCAGGTCATCTGCACAGATCAGTGTGAAGACATCTGTTTTCTCCTCAATACTAAATGCATTTAAGTGATCATCCAAATACATTGTTAAGACTTTACAAGTTAGAAGATAAGTGTTGTAATCTCTAACAATTATACCACAATCCTGTTGGACAAAGGCATCACATTTTCAACACCAGAACATACATACATCCCAACCTGATACTCCATGCCATAGCTTTTGACCCAGGAAGTTGTGGAAACATTACAAGACACATCAAAAGTTTAATTCAGCGCCTCACTGCCCTCTAAACTGCTGACCAAGACTTCAAATGGGGCCAAATTGTAATCTTTTCAAATAAAAATTCTCAAAGTGAGAAGCCAACTGATTCTGATGTTTCTTTACAAGTGTTTTTGTGATGTTTTGAGTTCTTTACAGACTTTTTGAAGAAGTTGTGCTTCCCTTCAAAACTCATGCACCACATGTGTATGAGTGGCCCAATGTTCCTAACACAGCTTGGGTAATGGATCATTAGGTAGTGCTTTGGAATCAAATTTTGGTCTGGAAAGAGAGATTTAAAAAGCTTGTGATGATCAAAAAGCAGATGTTGAATTAAGAGGAGAGCAGGTTCCAATGGCTATCATTCCTGCAAACTCATGCTGTGTCTCTATTTGCGTACTTCCGTACTTACACTTACTATTTTGAGTGTATAAGTGCATTCACACTGACAAGTATGGCAAAATGCAGTGCACTGTGAGTACCCGGATGGTGGACTCATAACGGTCAGAAAGTTGAGTGTGGAACGCTGCACACTTCTCACTCTCAGTGGTCGCCATCTTGGCTACATAGCGGAAGGGGAGGGACCACCAACCTATATGAAAATGGCGTTAGAGGAACCTGCAGCTGTTGTGATTCCAACGCTGAACACTGCACTAAATAAATGTAAGTTATAAATGTGTATTCTTTCACTGAGAACCGCTATATTGTTGTTGGATAGAAGCCATCAGTATGTTTATTGGGTTAATTTAGCAGTCTGTAATGATTTGGTACCACAAACAATAACGCGAATGCTAGCTGCCTTTCTAAGCGGCGTATTAAAATGTGCTAGCTAGCTAGCTTAGAGAGCAGCACATTTTAATCAGGCACTGATGTTCATAATCAGAATCATGAGGAAAATGTAGGCTATGCCGATCAGCCTCACACTGCAATTTTACAGTTTAAAATGTCCTAGAATGCTTTTGTATTTTGTTGTAATTGACCAGTTATGCAAACTAATGTCAGATGCTCCAAATCATACTTCCTACAGTAATATATATGATCAAGTATCAGTGTATATGATGAAATAATGGCATTAGAATCTGGCAGAGGCCATCAAATTTGGACTTTTACGGACAAAAATGCCCCCAGATCCTCCTAGCTGGCTATTTTTTCCCCAATGGCTGGCTACTCCACATGCTTGTGGAAAGCCCCTGGTCACATAGTTTTTTAGTACTTTTTTCACCATACACGTGTTTGCATTCTGTTAATTACTTTTAATTTATTAGAGCATCACAGTTGAGGAAGGCTGTGTTAAGTTGCGTTAAATTGCCTTTTCTGAATTGTTTTTACACAACTTTACATTTGGGCCACCAAAAATGTACTTTGGCCACCAAATTTAGGGGCTTGGTGGCCCGTGGGGCCAGTGCTTAAAAATATAAGCGTCAATCCCTGTACATGCTGGTTTCTATACATTGATGTTACTATTGTCATTGCATTAGATTGTTGTGATCCCATTGTATCTCAGTCAGGACGTACATTTTGGGTCGTGGCCTGGAGGGGAGGGTGACCCCATCCTTTATTAAAAAATAATGGGAAAACCTCAAACAAAAATATAAGGTTGGTTGACTGTCTTTTCACACATCACTATCCTGTGAAGTAATCAGCCTAAGTATGTGAAACGTTGAAACGTGAAGAGGTAACTTTAAAATATGTCAGTGTAATACTGCATTCATGTTACTCCAATTATGTGGATGTTTTCATATTAACTCTATATAATTACTTACTTTTTTCTGGTGCAAGTAGTTCATAGCCCCAGGACATGTAATACCAGTGTAATTAGGAGCGCTGCTGTTGAAATTTCAGTTTATTATTCATGGTGTTTCGTGCACACTCAGTGTACAGTGCTCATAAGACAAATTAACTGAGGAGGATTTTATGTCACATTTTGCGGCATATATTTTAGTCTATTTGCTATTTCTATTAAGCACAACAGCACTGCTGCTGAACAAAATAAGGGAAACACTAAATACTGTAAGGAATGTGCAAGGAACGACATTTCAAATGTTTGATGTAAAACCGAACTGTTTTTCTGTTTTTTGCTGTCCTTCCTCCGCAGGACCTAAAGTGCCCTAGAACTGGGGTCAGCACAGAGGTGGGTGAAACCACTGCTGCATCTTGGAAGTGGTACACTTTGATGGATGAGACAACTGGGGACAGGCCGTCGGTAACACCACCTGTCCTCATTGCCTCATCTTCCCAGGATGCAGCAGTGGTCAGACCACCCTCTCCAGAACAGGACATTCACAGCATCCAACGCATCCACCCCAAAAAGGTGGCGGGTGGATGTCGTGGAGGTTTTAAGGGATCTGCAGGAGAAAGAGGAGAGGTATGAACTGGGGCTCAGAGAGATGGAGGCGAAGGCGATAGAGAGAGAGGAGACACGTGAGGCTGATAAATGTTCATGAACACAGAATTAAGCTTTGGTGGTAAATTTCCAGTCAGGTTTGTGCACTCCCTTTTTTGAGCCTAATGGATTAACAGTTTCAAAATCATCTGAAGAGCATGTTCTTGTTGTGAGAATAAACTGTGATTCCTGAAGTAGAAGCTATCATTTACATCTCTGTAAAAACTATCCTGGTGTGGTTTTGCTTTTTGGGAACTGTTTTTCCTATGACACAGACCAGAGTTGCTGTCTTTGATGAGCTCTTTAAGGCACATTTTGCTTTTGCTGTGTCCTATGATGAGGTGCAGCTTCTACACATTCATCCAGACCACCGTGTGTGGCATTGATGTTGGCAGTGTGAAGGAGAGTCCTCGGGTCAAGGAAATCAGAGCAAGAATTCTTCACAGTGTGGTTGGAAGATGAACACATCTTTGACTTGAAATATGTTCACACGTTACATTTGCAAGGTACACCACACAAGTTGTTCCGTGTTATTTAGACATTTGAAGTTTCAGCATGGCTCGTACCCACGAAGGTCTTTGCGTTTGAACTGTGGAGAGCCTGGATGTTCATTTGTTTTTTGCACATACTCTGGTTACAAGCAGCACTTATCCCGAGCACATGGAGACTGTGTTGATTCAGATCTCGTCTTCAGTCCGTTTTCTGACAACTTGCCAGACAATCATAGCTTATTCCAACCTTCTGCCCTGAAGGCATATTAGGGCTAGTTAAAAACAATGCAAATATTAGAGTAAAGGTCCACAGTTAATGCATGAACATGATTAATTTAGAATGTAAGAGAGCAAACCCATAGACAATAGAGTTACTGAATGTTTTAGAAAAAAAGAAAAAGTATATATAAGCAGCTGGCAAATAGCTCTTTTTTGTATTTAGGGGATAGCTAACAGTGTTGTTGAATGAGTTGTGTGCATCTTTATGCACAGTGGGTATACTTGGATTAAGACGTGCGCATGAATTAAACAAAACGTGGTAACGAATTGTATCTCGTTTTTTTCTCTCTATGGCCACTCCGGGGTCATAGAGAGGAAGATGCTTCTTCGCTAGAAATGGAGGCGTGGTCAATTTAACACTCAAAATGTGAGAATTTTCCAAACGACTAAAATCCACACTTCCAGAAAATGACTCTTTGAGGTGTTATTTTTGATAAATTAAGTTAAAGAATATTGATTGAAGTCAAACCTCTTGCATTCTCGCACAGTACTGAAGGCAGCTGAACACACAGGGAGAAAAGATAATTGTAGAAAACCAACTGACCATTGCTGCTACACCTCATCCCATGCTGCTGGTACGGATAAAAATGAAGGTGAATGAACGCTGTCTGTGTGTGTGCTTAGCATTGGACCACTTTTAGTGACCTCCACCCTTCTTTGCTTTGGTCTTCTTGGTTGGCTGCAACTACAATGGTGGTATTTTCTCTCTTTTCAGAAACAATCTAATGATATTAAAGGCCTAATGCTTGATGTTTGAATTGGGTAAGTTATCATTCATTACCACCATATGACAAAGTGGTGTACTCCTGCCATAGCCCGCCTTACAGACAAAAAGAAGTTATCACTGAAATAATTGAACTTAGCCACTGTATTTATTAAGCCCATTCTAACTTAGTGGCCATCCTAAGTATCCATAGTGACCACTTAGTATCCATATAAATCAAAATGAATATGATTTCTATGGCTAGAACCTGCCGTTTCTAAAAGCAGTTAAGATTATTACTAGGCTAACATTAGACAATTTTATGTTAGCAGGTGCATATTGCTAGCGCTAGCATAGCTCCCACTTGAAAAGACGTTAATAATTTCTACACTTTTGTGAATAATTACCTATCAGGGTCTTTGGAGAAACTATGAAAGGCAAGATGTGTACTGTCACACTGGTTGTTTTTGCAGTGGATTGCTGAACATTGCTTTCTGTTATTCCACTTTGAATTCTCTTTAGCGGTAATGGTGTTGCTGTAGGTTCTATGCTGTTGTCGCATTCTGTCCCATTGACGTTTTTAATCGAAAATGGTGGCTGCGCTACCGCAGCGGCATCTAGCCGCGGTAGACAAAAAAGCTCCACAGTTTCGTCTGCTTGCTTCTATACTCTTTGATTAAGTGTTAAAATAACACTTAACTCTGTTGATTTCAACTAACACTGAAAAATGAACACTGGCAGTTTTGCTGTGGCGCCAGTCCACTTCCTTTGTTCCTCTGTCAGTTCGTCCTAGTTGCTATTTCTCTGTCTTGCATTGTGTTTTTGCTTTTGAGCTTCTGTCACCCGAACACAGACTGGAACCTACCTACCTACCTACCTGCTATTCTCACCAATAAATCACTGAAGACATCCTGCTGCCAGCTTTGTCTGCATTTGGGTCCGACCCTGCATTCTCTGAGCCGTGATAGTATCTTATTTTGACTTAATATCTCACAATTTTGACTTAGTATGTCATATTTGATTTTCCGTGAGTATTTTTAGTTTATCACACCTAACTTTTAATGTATATTTTCTGTTTTTGGCGGAAGTGGGTGTCCATAATATCCTGTACACTTCTGTCTGCTACATTCTGAGTGTTCTTTATTACCTTTTGAGCCATCTGGCCAAGCAGAGAGGGGATTCATTTTCTAACAATTTACATGAATCAGACAAGTTGTCTGGAGCCACAGCCTGCAATCAGTTCTAATCCCTCTACCTTGGTGGAGTTTCTGCTCTTCATGTAGGGATCAGTGCAGAGAGTGATCAGGACCCACTCAGTCCAGGCCAGCAGGAGGCCCTGCCAATGTCTGTTCATCTGGTCATTGACAGATGACCAACAGCCAGTCTGTGACAGCTCCACAAAAGTGAAGCCAAAACATCTTGATCGCCCCCTGGTGGCTGGCTGCAGTATAGGTCATAAACCCCGCCCCCTCCATGTTAGCGGATGGGACATGGGACAAACTGAAAAATCACGTCCAATAAATGTTCCCAAAGATGGTTTCTGTCATTTTAGGTAGTTCTTATCATGTTGATGTATGTGTTATTTTTCTGGTAAGTTTGGTTTTAATTAGTTATTTCATGCTATAAAAAGGGGGTGTCACGTCATGATTGACAACTGTGAGTGTGATCGAGATTGGTTCAGGCGGGTGTATGGGTGGGAACTCGATACCTCGACTTCACCGCGGTTCACTACTGCGCAGACTCCAAATGACATCACTAGCGCAAGATGGCACCTCCCGTATCCGGCATATCTTCGTTTTTGTACAGTAGGAGGAAGTGGAGACGCATCGTCCATCTTTATATACAGTCTATGGTTTTGGCATTATTTTGTCACCGTACAGATCCATCCTTCCATGAGGCATCAGTGCTAACCACTGAGCCACCATGCCGCCCTGAGAGATATCTAGCTTACCTTCATATAGAAAAAGGATTGGGGGGTAGAAGCTGGTAAACCCACACAGGCCCTGACACTAAGGAGAATGAGGAAGTCAAACCTCTCGCATTCTCGCACAGCAATGAAGGCAGCTGAACACACAGGAAGAAAAGATAATTGTAGAAAACCAACTAACCATTGCTGCTACACCTCATCCCATGCTGCTGGTACGGATAAAAATGAAGGTGAATGAACGCTGTCTGTGTGTGTGCTTAGCATTGGACCACTTTCAGTGGCCGTCATACTGTATGGTACCTTGTGTGCCTCTTAATTTCCAGCCTTCTTTGCTTTGGTCTTCTTGATTGGCTGCAATTGCACTGGTGGCATTTTCTCTCTTTTCAGCAGGGCAGGCTTTTTGCTGCTGGAGGGCACTGGGGCATCTGAGTAAAAGTGGACAGGAAAAGATATTTTCTTTTTGAATAAGACGAGTCTACAGCCTGTGAGGCTGCACTAAGGCATAGCAATGCTAACGTGAGCATGCTAACATACTCACAATGACAAAGTTAACATGCTGATATTAATAGTGTATAATGTTTACCAGGTTCACCATCTTAATTTTAGAGCATGCTAACGTTTGCTAATTAGCGCTAAACACAAAGTACAGCTGAGGCTGATGGGAATGTCATTCGTTTTTTTGGTCATAAGTATTGGACAACATCTAATTTTGACATGCTGGTATCACTAAAAGAAAAGTCAGGGCATCATCAAAGTCTTTAGTATTCATCCACTAGGGAACATGAATATCTGTAGTAAAATCAGTCGTTGAGACACGAGATGAAAAGTCAGGGGATCACACGAAAATATCAACCTTATGGTGGAACTTGAGTAAAAGTCAGGGATCACCAAAGTCATTATGATTCAACCTCTGGGGACCTTGAGTGACAACGATGAATATAAAGTTCCATGGCAATCCATCCTATAGTTGTTGAGTTATTTCAGTCTGGACCACAGTGGTGGACAGGCCGACAGGCCGACAATACCATCTCAAAAGCCAAGCCGCTTGCATGGACGAAAAGATTAGACCCATGTGCCAGATCGCTCCATATACGTTACTGTTGACAGTTTAGGTACTAAAAAGTCTGTCTTAGGGAGTTGTCTTACCTGATCTAGTTCTTCCAGCACTCGTCACAGGTTTGGTCTTCTCTATCTTTCGAATCCATGGATGCTGCAAGGCCTCCTCTGGTGTTATGCGCTTCATTGGATCATATCTAAATAATGAGAAACATGCACGTCATGGAGAAATTCTAAGATATTTAAATTGTTGTAAAAGAACAAATGAATTGAGACAATACTAAAGATTTATGCTCATAGAGTGTTATATTTACAAGTGTTATACTTAGAGGGCTATTTATGAGAGAGTGCACTTACTCAAGGCAGCGCTCAATGAAATCCAGAAAATAAGCGTTCTTAGAATTCAGGTGTTTGGCCAGAGTGGTGCTGTGGCGCATTATGTCTTTAATTTTCAACGGGATGCCATCAGAATCTGCACAACAAAAACAAATTATAAAGCAAGTTACAAGATACTGTATCCTGGTATGAGAACATTAGCACGTGTAAAAGCAGCCAAGAAAAGGTCAAAAGTCTGAAATGTTTTTGCTCACCAAAGAAGTTGTTTCTTTTGGGGGCTTCCACCAGGAGCTCCGTAGGAGGGACACCCAGCACCTAAAAGAATTCACATTCAGACATTTATAAAGGTGGTATCTTGGTTAACAAATATTACAACAGTTTAAATGGTAAAGATATTTTATTTATTATAAAATTATTATTTATCAATAAATATTACCTTCATTATACGGTTGAACTGGTCTACTTTGTCACGTCCACGAAAGAGATAGTGACCAAGGTAGAGCTCAGCCAACATGCAGCCCAGGCTCCACATGTCAGTGGCTGGGCTACACTTTTTGCCAAGGAGAAGCTCTAGAGACGAGTAGTACAGAGTGTGAATGAGGGGTTGATCTGTGGAAGAAGATGTAGGAAAGAGATTAAAAAGTGTTTATGTGGTCTCTTTTATTTGCTAAAATAAATCTAATATTTGCAAGAAACATGTCTCACCATGTAATAATGAAAATTTGCACTCACCTCCTCGTTTCATAAAGTAGCTCCCTCCGAAGTCACTGACTGCTGTACGCGTATCATTGTCCCTTTTGTAGAGTAGTATATTGTCCTGAAAAAGAACATGCAAGTACTATTACTGACTATTACTTTACCCGTAGTCATGGATAGATTATGAGACAATGGGCCCCCGGGCACAGACATGTAAAAGGTCTCTCTGTAGTGGTTTTGTGTCCCTGTGTGGTTGTTTTGTGTCTCTTTGTAGTTGTTTTGCATCTATCTGTAGTCGTTTTGGGTTTGTTTGATGTCATTTTGTGTCTCTTTGTAGTTGTTTTGCATCTATCTGTAGTCGTTTTGGGTTTGTTTGATGTCATTTTGTGTCTCTTTGTAGTTGTTTTACATCTATCTGTAGTCGTTTTGGGTTTGTCTGATGTCATTTTGTGTCTCTTTGTAGTTGTTTTGTGTCTGAGGTTATTTAGTGTCTCTCTGTAGTTGTTTTGCATTTTTTT
>VMKM01004123.1:0-22219 GCA_008360985.2 Macquaria ambigua | reverse complement strand
AGAGTTAAAAATATCTGTGAAGGGGTGGAGGTTGAATTCTGGCACTGTATATGTAACTGTAACAGTATGTGGTACACAGTTCCCTTTGTGCTGCTATAGAATAGAATAGAATCAAATAGAACAGAATAGGAACAAACATCTAGACCAAAGTATTGCAGACAAGACCAGACTAGACACTGTGCAGAAGAAAGAATGTTCAGTACAGGGTACAGTGTGAGGGGAGATTAACGACGAAACAAGAACAGCACCCCAAACTAACTATCAGACAAATTCTGTTTGAAAAAAGGTTTTCAATAGCTAAAAATACCAGCAGGGTTGGGCCTAATTCAGTGGCTGCGTGTGTGTGAAACTGTCACTATGCCCTGCACACATTCTCTTTACCATGATGAAAGACACACAACTTCACTGAAGAAACCAGGCCTGACAGCAGCGTGTGTACACCGTGCGGGTGTGTGTGTATTCTGTGGATATGTATACGTGTATCTCAGCATGCACACAAGCAGCATGAATTTTTGCTTTCTCTTAGACTGAGAAAGAAAATATGTTTTTTTTTTATTTATTGAGATGGGAGGCAGGAAGAATGATGAAACATTTACAGTGCCAGCTATCACCTACACCCAGTAACAAGAGCTTTTTGATAAATTACATAGATACAAACACAACGCTTGTTTTTGAGGCACAATACATGACTTCAGTTGGCAGAAAACTTTTGGGTTTGTGTTTTATTTGATATGAGTGATTTTTGCTGGTTTAAACTCCTGAATAAATTTTCCCAGATGTTTTAAGACCTCAGAACAGATGACTGTAGGCTGCTGAAGTCCACTGACACTGCTCCACAAAGTCAATATATCATGAATATTGCAGCTGTCAGTCACATTTTCATTTATTAGTAAGCCTTGGCTCTCCTGTTTGGTCACTTGAACTGCTCACTCATGATCTGGCTGCTTGACATGTTAGTGGCACGAGAATACACCTTTGTTACGCTGTTGCAGCATTTGCGATGCTTTTGCACACCTGAATAAAAGATGACAGGTGTGTAATGTGTGCATGGCCCTCCCTTGTGTTTACTTATGCAAAACATAATGAGGCATGTTTTATGCTTCAGCACTATTAAAAACACAGTCAAATGTCTCTCTCTCTCTTTGTCAACAGAAAATAGGGAGACAGACAATGCCCCTAACTATGGGCATAAGACTGAAACATGGCCAAAAGTTCAAATCCATGGTGAGATATAAGGAACAATTATATAACCAAACAAATAATTTGTCATAACTGTGAACTGTTGACATATCATGCCTGAAAAATATAATTAATGTATGATGGTGTTAAAGTCTTTGTATCACATTATGTGATTCAATGAATGACTGATGAAATGGGTAAATATATGAACAAATAAATGAATAAGTAATGAAATGATTAATCATTTAATTAGCTGAACAAACCAAGCGCGTGTCAGAGACTGACAATGCTCGAAGCCTCATCACTATATTTGCATAATCAGACTTGTGCAGAAAGGGTTTTCTGACAAATTTAACCACATAACTATACATATTTATATATGTACTTTCAGGCATAGCAGAATTACATTTTACATGAACTTGAAGTTCTCATAAAACTTTTTGAACAAATCATTACTGAATGAATAAGAATATTTATTTTTCAATAGAAGAATCTATAAAAATCTATTGTACATATCACATCATATACAATATAAATGTGTTGCTGGTACTTCTGTAACTTGCTAAATGATGGTCAGAGTATTTAGATTTTTTTGTTAATATTGCATTAAAAAAAATAAGAATTTCAACTCTTTGGCGCAAATTGATCAATGCAAAATGTGTCCCTTTGTTTTGATTATAAAGCAGCTGTTTTATTCAACTGCAGTAAACTCATAGCGTACGGTAAGCAGTATATCCAGTAAACTCCTACGTGGGAAATATAATGTGACATTATTTTTCCTCTTTAGCATCCCATTCTCCATGTTTTGTATATAAAATGCCTTATGCTTTGATGTTATTGCAAATTATTGACAGAAATTGCCAAGACAGAAAAAAAGTGAATGGGAAATGACAAGGGATGAAGCAACCTTCAAAAAAAAAAAAAAAATATATATATATATATATATATAGTATATATATACACATTTTGCACGGCTATGTTTCACTTTAAATGCGAGATCTAAGTGTCATTTACACTGCATACTCTCCTGTTTCATTTGTTCTAGGAAACAAGGGCAAACTAATTTAGCAAAAACACAGTTGGCTGGCTGATGCAACACAGTGAAATTTGAGGAGCATTCATGCACAATAAACCACTTCTGTCAGACCACCTATTGAGCTGTGTGTGTGAGTGTGTGTGTGTGTGTGTGTGTGTGTGTGTGTGTGTGCCTGAGTGTGCATGTGCACAAATCAATGTCAGTATTTTTGTGTACTGTACATGCATGGGTGTCTGTGTGTGTACCTGCCTGCCACTGATGTACACAAGAAATAGATGCTCCCTCTGTTGTTCACTCCTACAGCGCAGCCTGAAGGCAATTTTCATCACTACCTCTGTGCTGTTGTAGGTATCTGTTGTGGCCCATTCCTGCCATAATGCTGAATTTTTGGCTTGGAGAGTTAAGATCCTGTAAATCACCCCACTTACTTGAAGTCATGTAATTCAAAGTCAAGCCCATAATCAGCCTGTGCAGTTTAGTGCCTATGCTGTGGCTCAGTTTTCACTGTTTCTAAGTGAAAAGCTACACTGCTATTAGATGATTGCACTGCTTTCTGGGGATTTTGGCTCACTGGTCACCCAGTGTGTGACAAGAAGAATGGCACCAAAATCATCTCTCTGTTTCCAGCAGATTGCTTTGTCCACTGTGCACAGTAACCAGAATAGTGAATAAAATGGCAATTCATCAGCACTGTTGCAATGCCCATCTGGGTGTTCCCTCTGCATTTATCTACTCTACTTCCTAATGAAACAGAAATGAAAACATGAGACTCTGTCATATTTATAGGGTGGGTAAAAGGTTAAACACTAGTACATAATGTACACCTGATCAATGCTGCAAAAATATCTTGAGAGTAGGTGAAACCATGTTTCCGAATGCACTTATTGGACTTATATTTGACTTACTTGTTCAGCGCACAGCTTTTGGCCCTCAGCTTGTTGACCTTTGACTCTGTGATGTCTGCTGTCTTCTGAGATTCCTACAGCTCCATATGCATCATCCTGAAGCTGCACACATAAGTGTTTGCCTGTTCCCCCTGTAAGAATAAAAAAGTCAAATGTGATTGGGCAATTGTTGTATAGTGTGTGAGTAAGTCATGAAAATCCCTTGAGTTGTAACTTAATATTTGGCACCTGACTTCTATCAATAGCAAAGAAAATAAACAGCCATAATCATCGGATCATACAGTAGCAAGTCAGATTGTCTTAGCTGAAATATGTTTCAGTCATTTTGCTCATGATATATAATTTTTCACTTACATGCAGTTGTTTGTCTCAGTAATACAATGATTCTTCATTTGGTTCCATACAGTAAGACAACCCTCAGAAAACAAACAGACAGACAGACAAAAAAACAGATAATAAATAAAAAATGGCAGTAACACAAATCATGTATCTCCATTGGAAAGAGCATTATTGTGCGTAACATGAGCTGGTGGTT
The DNA here is from genome assembly GCA_008360985.2 of Macquaria ambigua. Lineage (NCBI taxonomy): Eukaryota > Metazoa > Chordata > Actinopteri > Centrarchiformes > Percichthyidae > Macquaria > Macquaria ambigua. The sequence continues at coordinate 18,564 of VMKM01004123.1, read as the reverse complement.
GCAGCCTTTTGGCTACAGCTGTATTGAATCAATGATCCATAACCTACTTTGAGCTGTTCCTGGACATCTCTGAGCTGTTTCTGGGCCTCAACAGCCTGGTGATTGGCTTGGATCAGTTGAATCTTTGTCTTATTCATGTCTCCCTCTATCTCCTTCTTGATCCTCACAGCATCATTGCTGCTCCTCACCACAGAGTTCAGGATGCTCTGCATGGAGTCGATCACCCTTTGGCTATTCCTCTTGATTTGCTCCATCTCCTCATCCTTCTCTGCCAACTTCCTGTCAGCCTCGCTCGTGACCTCTATGGTCTGCTGAGGCTTCCTTGGTTTATCAAGGAACTTTAAATATTGCAGACTAATTCAATAAATCAATGTGATGAAATGCATTAGGGAGGTGATACCATACCTGCAGTTCAAATGTTATGTTTTACTGCATTTTATGATATTTTCTAAATACAAACAATTCTTGAGGTTATTTTTGGTTAGTTTGCAGTGCACCCTCCAAAGTGTCTTATTTGGCTTCCTGGAGCTCATTGCACACTTCCATTTTAGCCCTCTTGGGCTTATTGATCTTCTCATTTTCACCAATCTGTTCAATCAGGTCAGAGATTTTCACTTCAGAAGAACAGACAGAATATACAGGCCTCTGGTTTGGTGCAATGTGTGCATAATGTCCCTGTGCAGTGCGTTCACTCAGGTAGTGACAGAATCTCTGGTTTGCATTGCACATTACCATTGCATTGGGTCTGGCAATTCTGATGTGGCTGTGTTATGAATATTCCACTGACACTGACTAGTCTATCTGTGACAGTGACAGACAAAACAAACAGACAAACAAAAGCACGTTTCTTTCAAACATTCCCTGTAAAATTAAACTGAGACCCTTTAAGAAAAAAATCATGGACCTACTGTACGTCACAAGTATGTCTTTGTTATGTTAAAAAAAAGACAGGTTAAAGTACAAGAACGTTGCATGGTAATATTAGAATATTTTAAAATATTAAAGTAAAAAAAAGAAAAGGAATTAACCCAATTCTCCCATAAGACACTTTTTAAGTCCTTATAAGAATTCCTTTTTGTATGTTACAATACCTATTAATAGTGTTTTCCCCAACATAATGTTTGGCTCTATCAGTGGCTTGTATTTTTTTCTGTATTGCCTTCTAACCTGACTTGAACTTAATGAGCAAAACAGGAAGTAAATCTGGGAACCAAAATGTATTGGATATAGTCATGCAAGGTCTTTAGAGTTTCTTTGACCACATACATAATTCTGTTAATTTAAAGGGTGAAGAATTGAATACAAGTGTGTTATATTGGCTCAGCCACTAGACTTCTGGTTGAACTTGGACAGACAGTGAAGTGTTAACCCCGGGAAGAACATGCTTGATGTACTCTACGCTGCAGGTTCTTGTTCTCCCTCTTCAGGGTCTCTAATTGACCTACAGCCTCCTTATAGGAGTTCTTCATTTTAAAGAGCTCAGCATTCACAGATCTGGCCTCCTTCTGGGCTGCCTCCTCAGCTTGGCCCTCTTCCTACGTGTGCTTCCAATCAGCTAGAACGTGGTGTTATAAATACACCAGTGAAAAGTGGGTAATGACAGGATAGCTCTTGGAAAGAGTGGACAAGAAGTAGGAAGCCAAGATTGGAGCCCACAATACTGTAAGTGCAGTGTGTGGATAAGCCTGCTGAGTAACCAGCCACCACTTGGTGTTGCAGTAATTTAGTTATAGAGGGTCATTTTGTTTGTTGATAGTAGATCTGCTATCTTCACATTAAAATATTATTTTAGAATCTGTAAATGTGTTAGTTTACATGCAATATGTTGTAATAATATTAATATGAATTTCTGCAACTGGGTTGATGTTCAATTAAACTCTTCTCTTGTGTGACCGATTAATTGTGTCTCGATTTTTTCCCCATCATGCTTTTTCATTAATGTCTGTGATTAAAACATACTGAATTTCATCAATATCTCGTGATGGACCAAAAGACCTTTTTCACGCGAGACATTTTGACTCGTTGTAGAAGGAAAAGCCCAAGTGAAACCAATTTCATAAACGATGGCTCAGTTCCCTTCAAGTGTCCTGATAAACCATGACAGTGAGCCAGCATGCACAATACCAGGACCCTGGAACTAGCTGACCTAAAGGGAATGCAGTCGTTTTTGATATTATCGATGAAACCTGTGCTTCTCCTGCTATGACTAGCCAAAATGTTTGAAAAAGGTCCATAACCTTATAAATGTTTCTCTGATTCTTGTCAAGGTAAGTCATCACTGTCTTTCTCCACATCATTCATTAGATCTGACAGTGATATGAAGTGTTATGTAACGCCATGTCATATCATATCATGTACGATCATATGACGTTGTCATTTTCTTGAAATGTTTCAAAATGATGTAATAATGGATGCAGCTATACCTACACTTAGTGCCATCAGGTTCAGCCTACATGCTAAACTTTGCATTGCCGTGATACATCAAAGCACCAGTCAACATGCCACTAACTTCTCTTCACCACTGAAGCTCAGAATATCAATGGCAGTCTGAATTTCACAGGGAAAAAAAGTCATTTGCTGTTTGAGCTCATTCTTTGGTGTATTCTCTGTATTCTAAGTATTTGGACAGTGACACATTGTTTGATGTTTTAATTACCTTGAATGTGAAATGACAGTAGTTATTTAATTGTTCACTCCATATGGCTGAATATAACCTCTAATTAAAGCTGCCAGTCTTTTACCTCATAATTACTGTGTCATTTCATATTCAGTAAAGTAATAACAGTAGGGAGCCAAAACATCAAACAATGTGTCACAGCCTAAATCCGTATGGAGCTCAGCAAATTACTTTCCATTGACTTACATCTGTGGCAATGAACAGTGTCATTAATGCGCTCGACAGTTATTTCACCCTGGTGATCATTGTACAGTCACAAGAGTTGGTAGAGAGCTTCTGCAAGACGTTTGAGGAAAACTAAGAGATTTTAGGAAATTACTCCTGTTTTACTCCTTCGATGGAGATAGGGAAGCATTTGTAAGCAAGTAAAAAGATGAAACGACAGAATATGATATTCCACTGCTCAAGACTATGATAACCCAGAAGTAAGCCTGTGACTAACACACAATATACAAGAGGTATAATGTTTCAATTTTTGTTTACAATTTTGCATCACACTAATTACTGTACATGCCAGAGTGTAACCTTTAAGCACTGAAGGGACATGTTATGTTTGAGGTTGTTTTGGTAATGCATGGTAATGTATAATCTCATCAGTTTTGTATATGTATATATATTTTGTGAATATAACGCATTTACATGTCAGTCTAGTTTGATCCAAGCCAATAATGCTCCAGTGTTTCCTCGCTGTTTATTGTCCACAAGCTCTAAGGTCAGGTAAATGTGATTTCTTTTGTTTGGGGGTTAATTATTTATTTCACTATTGAACTGAAACCTTATTGATATGAAGAGGTGTCATGTTTAGCTGAAAAAGGTTTCTGATATCAGTAGCTTATGGCTCATATGCAGGCAACTGAAGCAGCTCATCAGCTTTTATAAGCCCCACCTTTTCAGTCTCTCACCTCTGGCTTTTTCCAATGTCACCGCTCTGTGTCAGCAACTGTACTGCTGATAACAACACCGCCATCAAAATAGAGGCCGCCCTGTTAATACCTTGTCAACATAGTGATATATTGAAAGAGGGTTCCAAATTAGGGAAGCTTATTTTGCAACTGCATAACATGTGTAGCCATTAACACATCTTTTTTAAGGTTGCAAAGCAGAGTGGCATTCTGGTAGTTTTATGGCATGGTCACGTACGAAATTCTTCTGACACTAGGATCTGTATGTTAAGCCTATTGTTGTTGTTGTTGTTGATATTAATTCATTAGATTTGACTTTCATTTTGCAAGTGGTGGATTCTGCTGCCTTCTAGCCTTCAGTCGCTGCAATGGTTGCAAAGCACTCAATAACATGGTGTTGACAATCTTCCCAGCACCAGACACTGGATGTGACAAACACAGCTCAGCAGTTGTTCCAAATTTGTGGCCTGTTCCAAGAAGCAGCTTTACTGCGATATCTTGATAACTTTTCTAAGTGAAATGTGGCACCCCCTCAGATCTGGAACAATAATAGATGTCAAAATCCCTTTTCCTGGATTTATTCAGTGAAGTACCAGAAAAGTCAGTAAAACCTGCTTCTTGGAACACGTCAGCCAATAAAAATTATCCACTGACCAGACTAGCTGGACCTGAAAGAACCTGGTTGACCCATAGCCAACAGGCACTCTGGCTAAAATTTCCTCCTTAATTTAAGTTAAAGGCCAAATTGGAGTTGAAAAATATACTTGAACACAGCTGCTGCTGTTATAAAGAATCTGGGCTTCGGTTCAGTATTGGATCATTATAATCCATTTGTCTAAATCAAGCACGAATAAAAGAAGGGGTCAGGTTTTCTTTAGCTCTATAAAGTGTATAGTCTTGAGGGACTGAGGATCATATTTCTATTCAAAGAATAGGCCCACCAAACAACAGGTGATTGCACACAAATAGCTGGGGATTAACAACAAGTAAACAAACCTAATGAACCATGCTCACTGAAATGTGCCATGTTGATGCCACATTAGCTCATGCAACATCATATTATACTCAGATTTGTATGGTAGACCAAGTAGAAGTAAGTCTTTTAAAACAAAGGCTTACACACTGTTACAATAAAGGCTACACAATAAATAATGGAGGGACTGGTGAAGCACTCAACGCAGTCATCATCATCATCATCATCATCGGCTCAATTTTCACATCACATGAATATAAACTACACAAAGCTTTTCCTCCTTCACCTATATACAGTAAAGAGAATGATACCTTTCAAAGAATTTGATGTTGAGTTCAGGGAAAAAAAAGATGGTAGAGTATAGAGTGTAGATGCCCTCAGATAAAATTAAGGGCAAACGTACAAAGAAAATAAACATTATGGAAAAATACTATCACTGTTGTCCAGCTAATATTCCAGGTGTCGCCTGTGAATCATGGCCTTAGGAAGTGCACAAGTTTCCTGTTTGTTATCTAAGTGAACCAAGAAGAATATGTGGCAAAAGACACAGGACAAACCCCACCACACACACTACCTTGCATGTTCCCGTGAACACACACAGGGTGCCAGGAAATAACTAAACCCCGAATAATACTGTAATTGTTCCTGCTGTCTCAGATGCTCTCTCCCTCTCTGCCTCTCATAATAAAAGCCTGTTTGACAGGCCAGTGCAGTATATGTGCAGCACAGGAGGGAGTCTTCTATTGCTGCTGAACACACAATTGTATTATTGAAGGCTGCACCCAGCACAGTGGCTTCTTATTCCTCCCCCTGTGTCTGTCCTTATATTAGAAATGTTTTCAGTCGCCAATAAAAGCATAATGCGGTCTTCTACATGCAGCATTTGCAAGTGAATTGCACTGCCCCATATTGCCTCTGATGGTAATCAGAAAAACATTGTGCTATGAGAGAAAGAATAGCCAGTCCAATATTGAGTGTGATTGTGCTGAATGTTATCTGATGGAGATGTAGGAAATAGAGGCATACTGTATGTAAACTGAATGCCACGGTGCCTGGCCATATGGGTAGCAATAAGATACAGGCATATGAAACAACAGGAACAAATTATTCTTAAATTATAGCCACAGCACTGCTTGCATGTGAAACCGTAAGTAAATGGGACAAGCATATGGTGCGGAATAACTTAAGAGTGTGCTATATGGGAAATACGGTTAAATTGTTTATGAAGGAATGTGTGTGGCATCCTTTGTGTTGTCAGTGAACGGCATATCAACTCTCTTCCTCTCTGTCTCATTTGTGTCATCTCATTTTCATCCCAATCAAACCTCCATTTCACATTTCATTCTTATCTCTCAGCGGCCTCAGCCTATTACTATTTCCCCTGTTTGTGTTTCTCAGTGTCTCCGGCTCTCTTTATATTTTACTCTTGATCTCTCTCCCTGTGATTTCTTTTCTTTCCTATACACTATCTCTCTGTTTCATCTAGTGTTGTTCTCTGGCCTCTTGCTTTTATTTCTACCCATACGGTATATTTTGATTCCATTCTAAACAAGCCACCTATATACAATAGCAGGATCTCAGCTAATGCACCCCTCAAATTACTCCTGTGCACATATATTCCTCCAAAATCTAAAAATTCTAAAAAATGACTCACCCTTCACTCGTTAGTGGGGTCTTTTTTAGCTCCTCCCCGACATCTCAAATACTGACAGTCTGGTGACAGGTGCATATATGCTGCTGGCTGTCTAAAATAACAGCAAACATTGAACAGTGGAAGAAAGAAGGGGCAGAGCTGGGAGAAAAGAACAAAAGGTAAAAAAAAAAGCAAGAATAGATAGGGAAAATGACTTTACATCAGAATGAGATGCAAAGGAGTGAAGAAAGTAATAAGGGGAAAGGAACAGAAAATAGAAAGTAGAGCGAAACCAATTTTGGACAAAATGATTGCGACTTAGGCGTGATAACACACTTTGTGCTGTCAATAAATACTTTTTTAGGTTTTTAACAACCTCCAAATCCACACTGTCAGACTGCCAGAGATTCGCAAAGTGTTTTACTTTGAACCACCTGGGATCCTGCAGGAACAGTGAAGAGTTTTAGCTCCAAGGAACATTTTTATGTCTTCCTTTATGATGTAACATAAACTCACACACAGTAAAAACAATTCTCGGCTAGGAAAACTAATCTGGCAAATATTTTCTGTTTATTTGACCAAATAGTTCTTGTGCATTTTAGGAACTGTTAAAAGAACCTGGGGGAGGACAGATATATTTAGAACATGACAGCATATGCAGTAAGGAGGGTAGTGGATTTTATTGCAATACAATAAAACATTTATTGCAAAAAGGGGGAAAAGGACATAATGTGAAAGCAAAGAGCAACAGAGAAAGATGATGATAAAGAGAAGGGGGCGGGGGCTGACTGAGATTGATAGAAGCATTGTGCAAAAAGAGGGATGAAGCCTGTGAGAAAGCCGAGGACGGAGGAAATTTGTGACTGGTACTCCATGCACACTCCCTTTTTTCCTCCCTTCCTCTATCTCATGCGCACCCTCCTTCTTCTCACATCTGTTTTGACCCAGTAAACTTAGCAGTGAACCTGAATCACGGTTTCTGATTGGCTGCGTCAGTCACGTGGCCACACGCTCTCTTTCCGCCCCACCTTCTACGCTGAAGAGGCGGTTTTCTGCAAAAAATCCTAGGTCATTTTGCTTTCGATGATGTGAGCGCTGTGTCTCTCCTCTCCTCTCCTCTTTTCTCCCTCTGATCCTCTTTTCTCAATACCTTCTCTCCTTAACAAAAAAAACAGTCTGACTATTTCTTTGCTGGTCAGCCCACTGATGAGGTGTGAAGTGTGATGTCATAATTCAAACTACTAAATCATGAGCTGTATGTATGGCACTTAACTGAACATGAGCCTCTTTTACAGTATTGTTGGCTCTCTCTTTCTCATTGAAGCTGGCTCACTGTCTCCCTCTTTTGCCTCCTCTCACACTCTCTTCTTTTCACCCTTTTTCAGTTCAGTATAACATTGTGTATTAACACTTCCTTTCATTCGCTTATTCAGTAACCCACTGTTGTTCAAATTCAAAGCTTACATCACAGAATAGCTGTAGCTGAATCCAGCTGTCTGTATGGATTAGTTGTATTGATCATGTGCTTCCAAAAAAAGTAACTACAGATTTTCCCTAAAGGAATCCTCATAAACAAATTACACCTAATTGATGAGTTCCCTGAGAAATATATGTACTGCGACAGACATTTTCACTTCTATAATATATATAAATATTACTGCAGTATTACATTGTCCTAACATTGTACAGGCTGTGATCCTGTATGTCTGATGTACTTTAAAACTGTTCTTGAACTGAATAGGCCTGGTCACCAATGGGAAACTCTGATTTCATGGTACTAAGATGTATTTAAAGAAATGGTTCGACATTTTGGGAAATACGCTTATTTGCTTTATTGCTGAATATTAGATGAGAAGATTAATGCCACTCTCATGTCTATAAGGTAAATATGAAGCTACAGCCAGCAACCGGTTAGCATAAGCTTAGAGTAAAGAGTAAGCTAAGCTAACCGTGTAAAAAGACAACCTGAAGTTTTTATGCTTCCGGTTTTGTACGGATTAAAAAAACACAGTATAACATGTTAATTAGTGAGCTTTACAGTTGCTGGTGGGCTGTTAGCTGCTTCCCCCTGTTTCCAGTCTTTATGCTAAGCTAACTGGCTCCTGGCAGTAGCTTCCTATTTGCCATACAGACATGAAAAGGGTGTGAAAAGTGGTATTAATCTTGTCATCTAACTCTTGGCACTTCTAATTTTGCATATTATTCCAGGATGGTGGGTTTACAAGCCAGTGAGCAGCCTGATGCGGCAGTGAAACAGAGCCAACCTGCTCTGTCACGGGAAGCAGGTCTTTATTTACTGCCCCCATGCATGTCATTTTAGCAACGGCTGGACACACAGCCAGCTTAACTCCACTTTCCCACAATGCAGATGATTTGTCTCTTTCCCCTGTCTTTCTTTCTTTCTTTAGTCACTCTACCTTCTCCTTCCTCTTCCTGGTGTTTTTCCATGCTGTCATGCCTACAGCTGCAGCAGATCTGGGAACTCTATCCTCTCTCCTGTCCTCTCCCTGCCATAGCCTCCAGTGGGAGGACCTTGGTTCAGTTTCTATTGTGTAATATACTGTAATACAGATGGGGCTACGTTAAATACACCTCCTTCCCACTCAGAATTGTCTGTTTAAACCATTGTATTTCTGTCCATTTTCTACTTCACTATTCCAACTGAAAATAATATCATCCATCTGCATTTCTTCAAATGTTGCCAATGTATCTTTGACTTTACAGTCTCCCCTCTCTCTCTCCTTATCTTGATCTATACTGTATATCACCTCCTTGTTATCTATTCTTCCTTTACATGAGACCTAAATGAAAAGTAAGCTCGTATCTCAGCAAAAACTGCTTTGTAAGCAACTTTTGACCTGGCAGTAATACTTAATTCTCAATACCATTGGCTTTGTTTCAAAGCCTTATACAACACACTAATAGCCACAGCTAGAGAACATTTTTATGGGTTTGTTTTTAGTTCAGATGCTATCTTTCTTTATTTTCCTGTACTTTTCAGCAGTTAAACATACCTGATCTGAATCTGGTAAATGAGGCTTGCAGCTCCAGCTGCTGGTGAGGCCAGACACGTACAGAGAGGTCTGCTGTTGGAGCCCCAAAAAAACAAGGACTGGACATGTACTGTGGCATGCTTTACCAAATTTGAAATAATAATGATTCTACCAGATTATTGGATATCATGGTACCTCAGGGCTGGCAGTTGTGTTGTTGCATGCACTTAGTTTTTCAACTGGAAAAGTTTAGCAGTTGATGCCATGGAAGACATATAGTGAATGTGCACTATGTCAGCTTTTACCATTTTTTTCTTTAAAGTGATGGTTAGCTTGTTGCCTGCACATGACAAAGAGTGTTTCCTAATGTTCTATAGCAATCTCTTGCAGCTGCTGTACAATGTAGACTTTCTTTACTTGTAAATAAACTCTCTGTAGCATTATGTGGACTGACCTAATATTAAACTGCCATTCATTACACAACAAAGAGGCCCGTATCTCTGACAACATTATCAAACTACTTAGACGTCAGGAGTGGATCAGCCAAATAACTTTAGGAATGTTCACGTAGTTCAACAGGAATTCCCTTTCTGTCTATTCCCACCATGTACGTCCTTCACAAAACCACTGTCTCCTCCCGCCCTGCTTCTCTCAGAGCCAGGCTATAACAGACACGTTTGATGTAATCACAAGGCCCACAGCGCGACTATGTGAACCAGACTCTAGACGATGAATGATAGCATTCATAAAATGAACATCTTACGTTAGCACTTTCCCCTCAATAACAAACAAGCTCTGTAACAGAACACCTCGACACACTGCACATTTAGCTGCAAGCAGGACCCGGTTAAGAAATGTTAAAACATTCAACTTCTTAATAGAACTGATATAAGTTGTTTTAACTCAAACAGGGAGTGAAAATTGTGTGCCAAACTAACTGTAGATTGTAAAATGGAAGATGGGCAGCATTACAGACTACCAGTAAGTGCACCAGAGCCTCTGTTCTCCAGCTGACCTCTGACCTCCCTGTGGAGGGTGGCAAAAGAAGAGATGAATTTGTCTTTTCACATAAAGACAAGGAAAAAGGGATGCAGATGATTGCTGAAGAAAGGGAACAAAGCAAAACATAGCAATGGAGATTGATAGATGGGGTTTTGAATGAGAGGACAGATGCTCAGATGCAAATAGGTTCTTTCTAAATATGATTACAGAGAATATTCAGTTTATATGATGAAGCACACGTCCACCCTGCTCACGCCTCTGTGTGATTTTCTGATATGAGAGATGACTGGTGGTGTTAATTGCATTTTAACACAGTAGGGTTTTATCATGCTGTTAATTATACATATGCTGTCTGAAATTAAGTCACACACACACACACACACACACACACACACACAGACATCTGAAAAAGAAAATAATGAAAACAGCTCAGCTGACCTGACCTGAACTGAGCTTGTTAAGATGAAGAAAACAAAACCACTATAAATTAAACAAAGTTAAAGACATGTATGAAATGAATTAAAATAAAATCAAGCTACAGAATGCACAAATAAAGAAAGATGGCATGAAAATATAAAACTGTAAATTTCAGCTCTACTAAACTGAACTAAGTGAGCACACACACACAAATACACAAACAGCGCCTTTTCCAAACTCAAACCACATGAAAGCGCAGCTGGGTGTGTGTGTGTGTCTGTTTTGTATCATGCAGCTTAATTTTGCCATATGGTGTCTGTCTTGCCCAAAGTCTTAAATTTAGACGTCCTGTCTTTTATTATATTGGCATTAATTATCAAAATGATAGGGATCTGATCCCTCGTGTGTGTGTGTGTGTGTGTGTGTGTGTGTGTGTGTGCGTGCGTATGTGCGTGCCTGCATATGCACCTCCCTAATCTTGCTTAGTAAGAAGGTTGAAATGCTAATTATACAGTGACTCTGCAGTCATTTGGGGATTAACTTCATATATCAGCCTGCTTGCTGCATGAGATTCTCTGGCAGGGCACGTCTAGCTGCCATGACTCTAAACATTAACCAAGATGGATCTTATGTAATCACTGCATTTTATTCAGTGTTGTTTTGCAGCATTTCTGACGCACATATGTCTATGTTTTAGGGTTTCCACATGAATGAGGGAAAATTGTGATTTCCTGCATGTACAATGACAATTTTTACAAATCACTGCACACAATAAAACACGTCAGCAGCTACTACTTGTGTTACAGTTTAAAGGTGAAAGTTAGTGAAAAGGAATCAAAAAACATTACGTTGAAAACAGTCCTTCCTTTTACTGCTACCACTGATAAATCCTGCTTTCCCTTAATGTATAAGTTCAGTGCAACTGTGCCAAAGTGAGTCTTAAAATGTGATGTGTTGACTGGGACCAAATTATTAACTTAATTTCCACTGAAAACACAAAATGGATTCATATAAATAAATTTAAAATTCTAATTATTTTTCAGTTATCTGGGCTGGGAGATCTTTTTCTTTGATGTAGTTATCATGATCTGTGATGAGTATTTTTATATTTATTATTTATTTGAGCAGAAGCAAAGCAGTTAAGAGAATGCATCACAGGACTCGGACAAAGAGCTGACACATCCCCAGGTGGTATCAACAGCTATATTTTAATCTTCAAAGCTTATGATCCTCTTCGTCACAATCTTGGGAAAAGCTAAAACGTAGGTGTCTGGAATAAGGCATGTTGATTAGTTTCTGCGTATTATTATTATTTTTTAAATCATACTCACACACGCACACAGCTTACTAAATATCTTTCACCTCTCACTGCTGATGACGAGATCGCAGCTCTCACACACTCTCTTCTTTTTCTCCCAGCTTGTCTCTTGTTCACTTTCCCTGCTCTCTTCCTTTCTACATCTCTCACCCCTCTTTATCCCTATCGCTTTTACAATACATAGTTCAGAGGAAGAACTCAAAGGCAAAGGCCATAGTCTTGCAGACACACACACACACACACACACACACACACTCACACACTCACACTCACACTCACACACACACACTCACAGAGAGCTCCGCTATGTGTTGCTGTTTCCAGAGAATGGAGGGGGTTCTGGGAGCAAAAATAATGAGCTCATCAGTTCAGCCTGGAGGTGGTGTTGGCAACACACGCACACACACATAATTTTTCTTTTCTTTCTTTCTATCCCATACACAGACACAGAGGCAATTACCACGATCCATCCTCGGTAGGATATTCCATCTCTCTCCAGCCGACTTCACCGTGACTCACTGTAAAGACTCTGGGCTGCTGAAGAGATTGCCCCCCCCCTTCCCTTTTTTCCCATTTCCCTTTCTTGTTGCAAAGAAACGTATGTAGTTTCAAAAGAGGAGTGCCTGCGCCTGTGCGCATGTGTCAGAGTGTGTCCTCATGTTTGGCACCGTGGCTGTTTGTTACGATGTGCACAAATGTGTGTGTATGTGTGTGTGCTGTATGCTTGCTGAGATCTGCAGTTGCATCTGTGTGTGTGAATTGTTAGTTTGGGGGTGGCAGGGATGTTGTATATATGTGCACGTCTGAATGCTTGCATATAGTAATGAGAGTGAAGATGATGATGAGGAGGAGCAAGAGGCCGGTGATGGAATGTTTTCAAGTGCTGTCTGCAGTAAGCCTTAGCTTGTTTGTTTGAAGTGAGGATTATCATTTGAATGAACTGCATGAACCCAGAATTAAAGCGTGGCAGTTTTAGAAACGGAGGTCATGAACTAGTAGATTGAATAATTGCCTTGGTTTTCTGTGCTAGCTGCAAAATAAAACATCAAGTGGGTGGTCTTAATCCATAGAAATGGAGATGAAAAAATGTCCATAAGGAAGCTGTGGATTTTCTCATTAAAATGTTGCTGTGAAATTAGTTGTAATGAAATGTTATAATACGGAGAAGTATGCGAAAGCAAACACTTTAATCGAAAACATGTCACTTGCTTGACACATTGCTGTTATTGTTACATTTGTTAAAAGTGCAGTTTGTAGATGCTATAACTGAATCACTCTTCTCTCCTCAATTATTTTCCCCAGCATTCTGTGTATTATTGTCATCAGTGCTTCCTCACAATCTGCTGTGCACAGTGTAGCAATGCCACTGAGCTTGCCATGTCTCTCAAACACCACTTAACTTTCAGGAGACAATACATTTGACCTAAACACTCGATGCCAGGTTAATAAACACATGGCGGTTTGTTACAGCTCATTAATCATTCTCAGCTTGGGCTCTTATTTGGCTTGGTGCAATTAACTCTCATTGGTTTAATTGAGATTTCTTAGTTGGAGTGGACTACAGAGGATGTGTTGTGGATTATTGATTCCATTTTCTTGTCTGTTCTTTCTACTGTCTCTGCTAATCTCCTGGCATTTCTGCTTCCTCTTCGTGTACAGGCTCTTCTCTTCTCTTCTCACCTGTTCACCCCTTTTCCCTCCCCTTATTCTCACCTCTTAATCCCTCCCTATTCCTCCCTCCACCTCTGTCTTTTCTCTTCCTCTATCCTTCAGTTGCCAGGTGTTTTTTTTTTTTGGCGTAATGATAGCCTGCTATGTGGTCTCACAGCTCTGGGTTATTAGATCCAATATCATTTCTAAAGCAATAAATGGAAGACAGTACTTGTGTGTATTTTATTCTTTGTCTTTATTTTTTTTCATTACTCCCAGAACATATTAACAAGCTTACTTTTTATCCTTACAGGCTCAAGCTTAATTACATTCAGGGAAACGTCACTATCAGCCATGGAGCAGAATAAGTAACGAAGGCTTTTTTGATTAAGACCAAAGTTTCTGTTTTGGGTTCCATTTTTTATTAGCTAATATGTGGATTCTCTGTGATATCAGTCATGACTGCAAGCTGGAATGTATTTTTCAATAACCTCATACTCATATGGAAGGTTAAGCTCTCCAAATCCAAGATGGTGAATATTTAGCAAGCAAAATGTCACATAGGAATATGGCATTAACCTTTTGATATTGAAGCACTCATTATGCAAGTTATCAACATCAACTTTTTCTCTCCAGCTGAAGCCTCTGTATGTGTGCATGTGCATGTGTTAGATCGTGCATTTTGTTGAGGAGGGTCAGTATGCCTCATCGTAAATTGCATCTTTTTTTCTCAACGCATGCAAACACACACAGAAAAACAATTGTAACATGGTTCCACTTCACTTCGCTCTGTAATATTTACTTAATAAATGGAAGCTCCAGTCCCAAACAAAATGGTATTTCATAAATACTGTATGAAGGCTGACATAAAGTATGCACCAGTCTTCTTGATTATATGTCATGTAGCTGTCATGTAACTGTTACAGGAGGCACGTGCGTAGGTCTGTTTAATTCATCAAGATACAAGTATAGAGATGCCAGTGCTTTTTGATATTTCAGCAATCCATTGTAGTCCTACTTTAGGTAATCAATCCCACCCAACTTCCTATCCACATTTAAAAGATGCTTCTGGGGGTTAAAGGCAATGCTATGAACCTTTGCATGTTAGCGGTAGACAGACAGTAACTGTTCAGTAGATGATGCAGAATTTAACAACTTAACACTAAAATCAAGATTTCATTCTTACTTTGGTCCAGCTTTTTCTAGCCCTTCTCATTTTATTGCCAAGTTTTGCTCCTAAACCTGCATTAATTGATTTTTTGGCCACTTGGGGGCAGCACAACAAGCTGTAAACACAACATTGACATAGCAAACAGTTGCCTGTTTACACATTCAGCAGACACAGAGCAGCATTATCTTGGAGAAATACTTGGAGAAGTATTTCTGGCCACCTGATAAATGTAAAAAAGTCCAATATTCACTTTCTTTTTAGATTTGTTTTGGTCTCCACCAGCTCATGAGGGAAATATCTGGCTGTTTAGCTGTTTTAGTGCTCCACTATATTCACCAGCTAGCTGCTAACTTTGTCTGCTGTTTGGTGCTCTGCAGACAGTGAGTTTATCAGAGCTTTTTTCTGCTGAAAACAGCTGCCTGCTGTGGCTGGAAACGAGGTTGATGAGAGATGTGAGCGTGAACCAAAACAGTAAAGTTGTGGGCCGTAAAAGTCAAAACAATTAGCTGAAAAACACTCCACATATCTGAGGGAAACTGCAGAGTCGAGTGATAATTCTCTGTGGGTTCGTGACTGCAAGCAACAGCCGTTTGATCCGTGTTAATGTAAAAATATCGATTAGTGCAGCTTTAAATAACTAAGGCAAACATATTGGAGTATTTGGAACCTCTTTTACTGACAGACAGCAGAGTATGAGAGTATATTGAGTTTTTAAGTTTCTCTGGACATTTTAAATCTTTTTTCTTGCCATGACTCTGGCCTGCCATTGGAATCCATTGTTAATGCTATGAATCCAAGCTAAGCACAGCTTTGTCATGATCAGAAGAAGCAAGCCACAAAGTTTTCAGAGCCACCTTTCAAGCCTACAGGTGATGCCTTTCAGTGGAGCTTTCTTTTAACCTTCAACTTGTCACTTCCTTTGCACCAACTGGGATTTTCTAAAAGTGACCACACTTGAAACCAAGGCAAGAATTTCATTTTGTGATGTGTGGTGAATCCATCGTAACACAGTTGCATGGAGAGAATTCTGTGCTCCCTCGCTGCACCACTGAAAGATTCAGACGAGTCTGTTCTTACAGCACATAAACCACTTCTTTTGGCTCAACATGTGGGCAATTGAAGCAAATGTTTAGCCACACACCCAGAGTCACATACTCACACCGAAACTACATTCACCACTAACTGGTTCTATCATCCGTTACCTTTGCACCAGTGGTGTCATATGTTTCTTGGTAAAACCTGCTTTAGATTACAGATATGGCAGGTACAATATGGGTGGGACATAGAATCACATACCTAGATCCTCTATAGACATTTCTGGTTCCTATTAACACTCTATTAGGTAGCACGATGTCAATAGCTGGCTTAGTGCATGAAAACATTCATTGTACTGTGGAGACAAAAAGGGGTAGGGGGCAGAAAAAGGAGAGCTTAAAAATGTGAAAAAAAAGAGAGAGAAAAGAAGAGACAGGATGGAAAGTGTGATAGTACAAATGTTGAATAAGAAACAGACCCAGAAAAAGAGAAAGAGAGAAATGGTTTTAATTATCATTATGTAACACCACCAGTTCTTTAAATTCAAACAGTGACTATGGATAATTAATGCAGTGTCATAATTAATACATAATTGTTCTACAGCCCCATTTTAAAAGATTATCGTACTTAATAATGCTGAAGAGGTATTGTTGTTCTGGCAGTCGTCTGTATCTTACTAATACAAGGAGAATGCCAAATAGAGGACATGTAAGCAGTGTATATTCCACTGTTTTGCTTAATCACACGTGTTTTATTGAAATCAACTCAAAAACAGAAGTATATTAAATATCATCCTAGTTAATGGCCTCCATGTTTTGCAGAGAGTCCTAATGTATTTATGTATGTATGACTGTAAGCGCAGAGTCTTTATGAATAGATAACACCAATACTTTTGGTATAATACACCATATCATATTACTGACTTCAGTGAGGGCTGATTAAGTGGTGATTGTGGCATGAGAAAAATGTCATTGTCTCAGCTGATCATAGCCTTAATGCTTTGCATACTGTAACCTTTTAAGCATTCATCTTATATGCACTTAATGCACATTTGTATAGATATGGGTGATGCTGATCTGATGAATGCATGTGTCCTCATGGTAATATTGCCACCGGTCCAATATGGATTCAAATGAAGTGAATGTATCCATCTGTAAAACCTTGTATCTTCAAAAAAATCAGCTATTCAAATGTTGTGGCAAAATGGTTCGTTTGCCCACTATCATCCACACACTTAACATTTTACAATGCTGTGTAAAGATTTTGCTTGGTCCTTGAGTCCTAAAACTTAATTAAACTAAATGTTGAGGAACTGTCAGTGGTCATTTAGAGAACAAGACAAAAATTGAGATACAAGGTTTTTACATAAAACTGACAATGAAGAAAAAATACCACAACCCATTCTGAAGCTTACTTTTCTCTTTTCATGAATACTGATGTGAACTACAATCCATTTGCAGCCGCACGTTCGCTCAGTCTGCAATTTATGATTCAAGCTGTAACTACCTCATTTGATCCCATCCTTGTTATGCTAATTTCCTCTCACAATGGTAGCAAATCAGTTTGATTTAACTGTGCAAACTGTGTGAGTAGAGGACTGTGTGTGTGTGGCGTTTGGGAGGAGTGGTTGCCACCACAGTTGTGCTTCTGTGTCTGAATGAGTGAGCTGACACGCATGTGTGTGTGTGTGTGTGTGTCATACAGCATACAGTTGTCAGAGAAGTGAGGTGTTTTTGTACCAAAGCCAAAGCTCCCAATCTGCATTTTGATGTCATTAGCTTGCCACATCAAGCTGCTTCAGTGGTACTTTAAACCCAGATTGTGTTTTCAAGAGCACTACACAGAATATGGAATGAAAGGCTTAAAAAAACACCAAAAAGACCCTTATAATGAAATCATAAATTATTTTAGATATTGGTTGTTTAGTATTCAAAATTTTGGTGAGAAATGTTTTTCTAAAATCAGTATAGTGAGAAATTGAAAAGCAAATATTGGCTTATTTGCAGTTAGAGTAATCATGCACTCTTTCTTGCCACACACACACACACACACACACACACACACACACACACACACACAATAAAGACAGTATAGAAAGTATAGAGAATAAATAAAGTCATGAAAGCTCAGTGTTGGTCGCCATTTCAATGTTTAGCTCAAGAAATCTCCATTACCTGGCTGAGGTTCAGTTTCCCTGGCTCTGTCACTTTCTTTCACACTTTTGCCTCCTCTGTTAATCTTTTAACATTTTATTACAAAATGACCCAGCTCAGCTGGGTGGTGATTTTACCAAATGTCCCACAGTTTGCCATTTTGAGGAACATCAGGCCTTTTAATTAAAGTGAGGCAGTGCTCTTTTTGTTCAGATCAAATCACCTCTGTACTATAAGTCCTGCATAAATCATGGGAAATATAAGGAGGGAAATATAGACTGACGAAAATACAACTCAAGTGATCTAGTTCTTCTGACATTTTACATTCTTATCAAAATTTGAGAGTGATATGTTAAGGAAATTGTCTCCATAACAAATATGTTCAAAGAAACCACGCATTTCATGGCCCAACGTCACATATTGTACAAAAAAAAAAAAAAAATGACTTAATTAAAAACAATGACACAATAAAGGGGGGGCTGAGACAAATAAACTTACATGGACGACTTCTATATAGCATGGGGTCTCAGTCCACAGAGGATGAAGCCTTGGTATGACCTCTACTAGAAAACAACAGAATCAGCAAACTAGGCACACACACACACACACACACACACACACACACACACACACACACACA
>VMKM01004122.1:0-22222 GCA_008360985.2 Macquaria ambigua | reverse complement strand
GTGTTGTGTGGTGGTGTGATGGTGTTGTGTGGTGGTGTGTGATGGTGTTGTGTGATGGTGTTGTGGTGTGATGGTGTTGTGGTGTTGTAGTGTGATGGTGTTGTGGTGTGATGGTGTTGTGGTGTTGTAGTGTGATGGTGTTGTAGTGTGATGGTGTGATGGCGTTGTGGTGTTGTAGTGTGATGGTGTTGTGGTGTGATGGTGTTGTGGTGTTGTGTGATGGTGTGGTGGTGTGATGGTGTTGTGTGACGGTGCTGTGGTGTGGTGTGGTGGTGCTGTGGTGTTGTGTGGTGGTGTTGTGTGATGGTGTGATGGTGTTGTGTGGTGGTGTTGTGGTGTGTGGTGGTGTTGTGTGGTGGTGTGATGGTGTTGTGTGGTGGTGTTGTGTGATGGTGTTGTGGTGTGGTGTGTGGTGGTGTTGTGTGGTGGTGGTGTTGTGTGGTGGTGTGATGGTGTTGTGTGGTGGTGTTGTGTGATGGTGTGATGGTGTTGTGTGGTGGTGTTGTGTGATGGTGTTGTGGTGTGGTGTGTGGTGGTGTTGTGTGGTGGTGTGATGGTGTTGTGTGGTGGTGTTGTGGTGTGGTGTGTGGTGGTGTGGTGTTGTGTGGTGGTGTGATGGTGTGATGGTGTTGTGTGGTGGTGTTGTGTGATGGTGTTGTGGTGTGGTGTGTGGTGGTGTTGTGTGGTGGTGTGATGGTGTTGTGTGGTGGTGTTGTGGTGTGGTGTGTGGTGGTGTTGTGGTGTTGTGTGGTGGTGTGATGGTGTTGTGGTGTTGTGTGGTGGTGGTGTGGTGGTGTTGTGGTGTTGTGTGATGGTGTTGTGTGGTGGTGGTGTGTGATGGTGTTGTGTGGTGGTGTTGTGTGGTGGTGTGGTGGTGTTGTGTGATGGTGTTGTGTGGTGGTGTTGTGTGGTGGTGTTGTGTGATGGTGTTGTGTGGTGTTGTGTGATGGTGTTGTGTGGTGGTGTGGTGGTGTTGTGTGATGGTGTTGTGTGGTGGTGCTGTGGTGTTGTGTTGTGTGATGGTGTGATGGTGTTGTGTGGTGGTGTTGTGTGATGGTGTTGTGGTGTTGTGTGGTGGTGTGGTGGTGTTGTGTGATGGTGTTGTGTGGTGGTGTTGTGTGATTGTGTTGTGTGGTGGTGTGGTGGTGTTGTGTGATGGTGTTGTGTGATGGTGTTGTGTGGTGGTGCTGTGGTGTTGTGTTGTGTGATGGTGTTGTGTGATGGTGTTGTGTGATGGTGTTGTGGTGTTGTGTGGTGGTGTGGTGGTGTTGTGTGATGGTGTTGTGGTGTGGTGTTGTGTGGTGGTGTGATGGTGTTGTGGTGTTGTGTGATGGTGTTGTGTGGTGGTGTGATGGTGTTGTGTGGTGGTGTTGTGTGATGGTGTTGTGTGGTGGTGTGGTGGTGTTGTGTGGTGGTGTGGTGGTGCTGTGGTGTTGTGTGATGGTGTTGTGTGGTGGTGTTGTGTGATGGTGTTGTGTGGTGGTGTGATGGTGTTGTGTGATGGTGTTGTGTGGTGTTGTGTGGTGGTGTTGTGTGGTGGTGTGGTGGTGCTGTGGTGTTGTGTGGTGGTGTGGTGGTGTTGTGTGGTGGTGTTGTGTGATGGTGTGATGGTGTTGTGTGGTGGTGTTGTGTGGTGGTGTGGTGGTGTTGTGTGGTGGTGTTGTGTGGTGGTGTGGTGGTGTTGTGTGGTGGTGTTGTGTGGTGGTGTGATGGTGTTGTGTGGTGGTGTGGTGGTGTGGTGGTGTCATCATGTTGAGTATAAATAGTGTCAGATGTAAATAATGAACTGTTTGTGTCAGTTCTTCCCAGTTTCTCCATCCTCGTGGAACCAGAAGCTAACTACATTAGCTACGGAAGGTTCAATCGTTTCAACTTCAAGGTGTCCGCCAGGTGAATCAACACGCTGACGTCATGTTCAGGTTTCCAGACCACAAACGGCTTCAGGGATTATTAAGCTGTATGTTTTTCTCAGGTATCTCCACGGCGCTCCGGTGGCTGACGGTGAGGTGTTCCTGCGCTACGGCTACGTTAGCGGGAAGAACCCTCCGGTTCTCATCCCCAGCTCTGTTACCAGAGAGAGAGTAAGAGACCTGATACACAGCAAGACACCTGTTAATACACAAACCAGACAACAACTCGCAAAGCTGCACTGAACTGCAGCTGGGAACAATGTCTAGGGCGGGTTTCAATACCTACGCTTCACTACAACTCCAAAACAACACTTCTCTGACATCTTAACATAACACGTTTCAACCTTTTCTCTATAATTTCTAATCTCCTCACAGGAAGTATTCACTTAAGTACAAATACAACAATGTAAAAACACTCTGTTACAACAAAGACTGCAACCTCTTCTGCAATGTTTTTAACAAACTGTGTGACATAATATTCTCTTTAAAAGATCATCAAGCAAAGATAAGGCTGTAAAACATCATGCTCTTAATTCAGAAACTGACATTTGATCATATTAGGTCTGAATCCATGAATCTAAATGTAATGTTCAGTAAGGTTAATAATACTACGACTAACAATACATTTAAATACATACATTTTATCTGCTTCAGTGTTAAAGAACTAAATAATAGAGTCTAAAAATGTATTTCAGGAAATATCTGATCAAAGAATAAGTGAAGAATAACTTTCAATATTTGACACTGTTTTTAAACGTGATGCTCCGTACGGATTACAATGAAATATATTAAGGTTTAATGGAGGTTTAAGAGTTTTACCTTTAGCTTGGTGTTAGTATTTCCTGTCCTTTAGTTGTCCTCGACAGGTGAAGTGGACGTGACTGTTAACATGGAGAAGGTCCTGTCCAGACACAATGGACCAAAAGACCTCAACAGTCTGGTGGGGAAGTACCTGTACATCGCTGTGCTGCTGCAGGAGGACACAGGTACACAGGACCACTATGCTGACCCTCAGCCACAAGCTAACAAAACTTAAAAATAGCTAAACAGGGCTGACCTGGTCTCAGCCTGGAGGGGGGCCCACATGATAATAATTTAATTTCTTGATTTTTATATTGATTTTTACTTGTGCTTGTGCACCACATCTCTCTTCTAACCCTGAGATTTAAAGATTGACACCCACAGGTATCCTCACCCCTCCTCGCTCTGTCTCTCAGGTGGTATCACTCAGGAGGCGGAGTTTGCTGCCGTGAAGTTTGTTAAATCACCTTACAGCCTGAGTCTGGTGTCCACGCCCCCCTTCATCAAGCCTGGACTTCCCTATAACATCCAGGTGAGTGTCACTTCACACCAGGTGTGAAAAACAAGCATTCTTCAGCCAACCCAGATGTAAAGCCAGCTGCTAACTAGCTGCTAAATGCAGTTATAAAACAACAGCTAGCTATAGCTAACTGACAACTAACTAGCTGGCTAGCATGGTAGCATCATACTGTATGCTGCTGCTGTTTCCAGGGCCAAGAAAGAACTCTCCATCTCAAAGTAAAACAGTCATTTCTTGATTTCTCTGCAGGTGCTGGTGAAGGATCACCTGGACAAACCGGTGAACCGGGTTCCAGTTCGTCTGGTGGAGCAACAGCTGATCAAACAGGGGGATACGATCGAAGACCTCTCCTGTCCTAACAGTGCCAACAGTAATTCAGATGGCCTTGCCGTCTTCATCTGCAACACGCAGAGTAAGGGAATCAGAGCGCAGCTGAAGGTGAGGAGGAGGTGTCTTATTGGTGTTTCTGCTCCTGTCTGGGTTTTGTAGTTGACATTCTCATTCTTGTCATGCTTCTTGGTGTCGTTGTTGTTCACGTGTTGATGTTTACATGTGGTCGTACTTGTTGTCGTACTTGTTGTTTACCTGTCATCTTCCTGTTGTCGACACAGTTTGAGACGGCGGACCCCGCCCTCCCAGAAGCCAGTCAGGCCAGTCTGAGTCTGAAGCCGGTGGCCTATCACTCCCCAAACCAGCGTTACCTTTACATCGACCCCCCGCTGCCTGGCCAGGGCCTGGAGGTGGGACAGTTCTCCAACATCAAGGTGTACTCGGCCACGCCCTCCTACATACCCGTCAGAGCACTCAGCTACCTGGTGAGAAAACAGAGATGATGACGCACATCGTCAGTGTTTGTTTCCATGGTTACTGATGACATCGCTCCCATGTGTCCCCTCAGGTGCTCTCTAAAGGGAAGGTGGTGGATTTCGGCAGTCAGAAGTTCTTCTCCAGTACCGATAACAAACAGACTCTGAGCTTCAGCGTGACGCCCTCCATGGTCCCGTCCATCAGACTGCTGGTCTACTACATCCTGTATGGAGAGGGGACGTCCGAGCTGGTGGCCGACTCCGTCTGGCTGGACGTCACAGACAAGTGTGTCAACGGACTCCAGGTACAACAAGATACTACTGTCTGTGTTTTATTCTGTAGACATCAGCACACAGACTGTGTCGTGGTCCAGCATCGCAATCTCCCACAACTTGGACATTTAAGTCACTGAAGGCTCATCAGATTTGTTACAGGAAGAATGTTGAAACTATGAACTCACCTGTTGGAATGTGATCTTATAAGGTGGAAAGAAACGACGACAGGCAGGTGTGAAGTAACAAAAAGACGTATTTCTGACTGACCGAGCGAGAAAGGTCCATTAAAGTCAAGACAAACAGAGATGGTGCAGAACTTCCTGCACATGACTGAAGTTCTGCTCAGCAGCAGTGTGTTCAGTGCTGCCCCTGGTGGCTGGGAGATATATTGCAGTGATACTTGTCAGTTAACGGGGGTCAACAGGTGTGCTGTTTCTCCCGCTGATATCAACACAACACTAGATGATGTATTCCTACATTCTTTCATTCACTGTGTGATAAAAAGACTCAATGAGATAAATCATGTTAGTGTTAGTGTACATTTCTACATGTTCACTATGTTAAAAGTATGTTTTGTATTGTGTGTGTGTGTGTGTGTGTGTATGTGTGTGTGTCAGACTGATCTGTCATATCAAAGTCGGGACTACAAACCGAAGGAAAATATCCAGCTGGACATCCGGACCAATCAGGAAGGTCTGGTGGCGCTGTCTGCTGTAGACTCCGCCCTCTTCACACTACGACCCAACTACAGGGACCCCGTTACCATGGTAACACAGAAAACATCCCATTTTACCTCAGACGACATTTGTTTACCTCTATTTTCTAAGATAAAACCATCTGAGTGAAGTGTGTTGACAGTGCTGTGAAACAACAAGCTCAGTAACAGGATGTACGGTGGCCCGCAGGTTCTGCGTCACATTGAGCAAAGTGACCAGGGCTGCGGGGGGGGTGGCGGCAGAGACAGCGCAGACGTCTTCCGATTGGCCGGCCTCACCTTCATCACCAACGCCAATGCCCAACCATCAACCATCAGTATGTCAATTAATCAATCAATCAATGACACAAACTGGGTGGTTGTAATGATGGAATAAGCTGTGCTTTGGGAGTGGTTGAATGAATGTGTGTGTGTGCAGGTGAGGCGTGCACAGCAGTGGTGCGTCCAAAGCGAGAACTGACTGAAGAGGAAAAGACAAAGAAAGGTGAGACTCCACCTGCCTGGAGGTAAGGTTCAGGTACACCTGTGGGACTGACTGATCCAGGAACACATTTCCAGCTCCAGCAGACTCACAGCAGCAGCTTGGTGAATTTGCACACCAGAGGCCTGTACTACGAAGCAGGATTTGGGGTTGGCGAGATAACTTCAGGTTCAACTCTGGGTTTTCAGGACTACGACGGTGGTTAACTTCTTACCGGGGTAAATCGCCATGGTAACTGATGCTGCACGGCAAACCTGCTCCAGAGCAGGTTATGTTCGAGATAACAAATCAACACGTACAAAAGCCCCGCCTACTGACCAATCAGGTCTCTTGGAAAATGACATCACCAATAGAAAAGAAGCGGAGCTCGGTACGTGGATCATGAGAGGAACTCTGTTTATATGAGAGATAGTTTCTCGTCGGATTGACCGACGTATCTGTGTCGTCCTACAACAGAGACTGACTGAAGCACTAAAGCTTTGTACTTATAAGAGATGAATGTAAGCCTATTTACCACGAAATTATGTTTTTATATTTATTTTTTATTTGCTCTCAAGTCCGTTTGACACCACCGGGGTTGTAGCTGAAAGAATCAGGCTAAAATTGTCAAACACTCCATAAGAACATCTGAGCAACACATTAACTTAATGTAATACTGCTGACGGGGCAGTGATGTTATCAGCCTGTTAATTTACGCTTCACACAGTCGGGTTTTTTACCAGCTGTCCTTCCTGCATTCAGCAGCTGCAGCTGTGTTGCTTTTAGCCTGGTTGATGTTTAAATTCTTCGTATTTCTCTAATATTACAGTTTGCTCTTTGTTGGTAAAGTATGCCGCTCTGCTGCCAGCACACCTGTCATGTTTGTGATTGGTCACATGCTGCAAACCCCGCCTCTTTCATGTGAACGCGCTCATGGCTTGATTGGGAAACCTGGGTTGACTTACTGAGTTGATAACCAGCGTCGTGTGACCGCTTAGCGGGATCGCGATTGTTAGGCTCAGTGAAGCCAGATAACAAAAAGAGATCCTGGGTCTGTTGAACTGGCTTCGTAGTACAGGCCTCAGGCCACGGAAACAGGTTGTTTTGAAGAACCGTACTGACCCCAATATAAGACCTGATTATAAGACACCTGTTTTTAGAAATCAACTTTTTGAAGATAGAAAGTACTACAGGACTAGTCCAGAGATACTGACAGAGGCCTCATCTGATTGATCTGCAGGCTTTAACTGCAAACAGACAAACGTTTCAACGCAGTGTCTTCATCAGAGTCACAGTCAACATCTGTCTTTGGATAGTTGGTTGAACAGGATTTCAAATCTATTGGATAATGGACTTGTTTCCTCCAAGTGATTATACTAGATGGATGCAGTAATAGTACCTGTAATATATCTGTGTTCTTTCTTTCTGATGTCATTGTAATGTGCTGCTACGGCAACTCCCACCCTGAGATCCACTGTCCAATAGATGATTGTTTACGTTGTTGTTTGCTTGTTTACTTGTTGTTGTTTACATGATGTTTACTTGTTGTTTACATGATGTTTACTTGTTGTTTACATGTTGTTTACATGTTGATCTTTACTTGTTGTTTACTTGTTTACATGTTGTTTACATGTTGTTGTTTACATGATGTTTACTTGTTGTTGTTTACATGTTTATGTGTTGTTCTTTTTAATAGACTTGGAGAAACTCACTAGACTAGCAACATTAAGGCTACAAACAACCCATAATGCAACACTCTCTGTATGAGTCGATGTTAATATTAAATATGAATGTTTGTTGTTGCGAAAACGTTCTGGAATATAATACGACCCCCACTTTTTTAACATAATTTCCATTCCCATTTAGTTTATGTGTTGTTGTTTAGGCCTACTTGTTTACTTGCTGTCGTTCAGAGCGGTGAGGGTGTAGAGTGCGGGCCGTTGAACTGAACAGGAGGTAACAGTGTCTCTCTCTGTCCAGCTGAGAGTTACGGCCCGCTGAAGGTGTGCTGTGAACAGGGGATGAAGTACATCCCAAAGAGTGTGACCTGCCTTCAGTTCGCTGAGCAGACCTTCCGTAAACATCCTCGCTGCAGACAGGTCTTCAGAGTCTGCTGTGAGTTCATCCAGAGCCACCTGGACCAGGAACCGAACCTCATCCTGGGACGCAA
Organism: Macquaria ambigua; assembly: GCA_008360985.2. Classification (NCBI taxonomy): domain Eukaryota; kingdom Metazoa; phylum Chordata; class Actinopteri; order Centrarchiformes; family Percichthyidae; genus Macquaria; species Macquaria ambigua. The sequence continues at coordinate 14,564 of VMKM01004122.1, read as the reverse complement.
CGGTCAGTCTGGACTCATCACATTACACCCAACACAGACAGACAGATAGACAGATGATGACTTCTAGATAAAGAAAAGTCCTTAACGCATCCATGAAATCAGTTACCTCCTGCGGCCATTAGGGGACGCCAAACTGCAGAGATGTTAAGGTGGTGGTGGCATTATTTAGCTATGCTAGCTGCTACTGTTTTGCTAACATTAGCATGGCTCAGCTGTACCTTTATAAACATGTTCACTTGTATTCACCTGAGCCTGAAGCCCTGTTCAGACTGGATTTACTGCTCTGCTCACCTGCTCTGGTCAGTGAATTTAATCCCGTCCAGAGCGCGTATGTGGGTCATTTCTCACCCTCACCCCCCAGTAATAATTACAGCCACAGACCTCCTGTTTCTGTGACCTGGCTGCTCCTCCTGTAGTTTAAACCCCATCCTCATGTTTGTGGATCTCTGAGTTTTTTCCTTCTGCTGCATTTCATCATCTCACTGTGAAATTTAACTTTTGTGTGAAAATGGAGGAAGTCAAAAATGTCTTTGCTAATCTGAGAGATGCGAACATGCTAACAGCAACATATCGGCCTGTTTGGGAACCAATAAGACGACAGAAACATTAAATCCATCAGGAGAGTGAGACCTGCTGTGATGCCGGCTGCAGGTCGCTGCTGCTGTTCTCTTTACAGACACCTTTACATTAGTTCACCTGCAGTCAGAGTCCAGCAGCAGCTCCTGTCTGCAGTGGACCATGGATGTACAGACAGCTATCACTGGATTACTGTGATACTAAAGAACAGTGATTTCTAAGTGGATTTCTGGACGTTTCTTCTGGATGGACTGTGAGTTCAGATCTGACTCAGTTAGGACTCTGAGGAGTGCCATTTTTGACTCAAATTCACCTCCTCCCTTCAGCTCTCCAGCGCCCCCCTGAGTAGGCTTTAGTCTCTGTTACCTCCTCCCTACCTCCTCCTGTGATGTTCATCCTGACTGCATGGAGCTTTTAGCTGAGCCTGACAAAGTCCAGCGCAGACTGAAGTACAGTTACACATTGCTGTAACACTAGTGTGTGTGTGTGTGTGTGTGTGTGCAGAGTTGGGTGCGGACTTCGACCTGGCTCCCTCTCTGGTGCGGAGCTACTTTCCAGAGAGCTGGATGTGGGAGGTGCAGCGCGTCAGGTGACACAAATCAAACACACCCAGGACTCTGTTTGTTAGTTCAGACCACAGACTGTAAATAAAGATGGACGACATGACAGCTCCCCAAAGTGAAGCCAAAACATCTGGATCGCCCCCTGGTGGCTGGCTGCAGTATAGGTCATAAGCCTCGCCCCCTCCATGTTAGCGGATGGGACATGGGCCAAACTGAAAAATCAAAGTACACGTTAAATAAAATGTTCCCAAAGATGGTTTCTGTTATTTTAGGTAGTTCTTATCACACTGATGTTTGTTCAAGTGTTTGTTTTTATGATCAGTTTGGTTTTAATTAGTTATTTGATGCTATAAAAAGGGGGTGTGACATCATGATTGACAACTGTGAGTGTGCTGTGATTGGCTCAGGCGGCTGTATAGGCGGGAACTCGATACCGCGGCTCCACTGCAGATCACTACAGCGCAGACTCTGGCTCCAAATGACGTCACCAGCGCAAGATGGCAGCTCCTGTATCCGGGATATTTTGGCTTCATTTTTTACAATGGGAGGAAGAGGAGACGCATTGTCCTTTATATACAGTCTGTGGTTTGGACAAAAAGATTAAAAATTAAAGCAGTCAAAGTAGCCAAGTATATTTACTTAAGTACTGTATTACAAGTAGGTACAATTTTGAGGTACTTGTACTTTACTTGGGTATTTCAATTTCATACATACTCTATACTTATACTCCTCTACATCTCACATTAGATTTACTTTTGATAACTTTAGTTACTTTGCAGATTCAGATTATTAATAGAAAATATAATCAACTAATAAATGATGATGTATTATTATAGATGAATCTACCAACAGAATATAAAGTGATTCAAAGTAGCTCCACCTGCTGCAACATTAAAGTGATGAACACATTAATGCATCAATAATTATAATCCAATAATATCATATATATTATTCTGCATAATGAGTACTTTTACTTTTGGTACTTTAAGTATATTTTGATGCTGATACTTTTGTACTTTTACTTCAGGACTTTTACTTGTAGGGTATTTCTACACTGTGGTATTACTACTTTTACTGCAGTAACAGATCTGAGTACTTCTTCCAAATGATCAAACTAAATGAGGAAAAGAAGATCACTGCAGGGAGAGAGGTTGGAGGTGACACTGTATACCTTCTATCCAGGATTGGACTTTATGAATGTTTTTGTATTTTGTGTGTCTTTAGTCCAGACCGTCTGTCGGTCAGTAGGCCTCTACCAGACTCTCTCACCACCTGGGAGATCAAGGCCGTCGGCATGTTCAAGAACGGTAAGTTTCTTTACTTCCTTTATCCTTCCTTAATGTTCAACATCCCTCCCTCTCACGGTTCTCCCTTATTTTCTTCGTTAATTTAATCCATCTATTCTCCCATTTGTTCATTTCCTCCCTTCCTTCCTTCATCCCCTCATTGCAGCGCCTGTATCCCTCTGCATTCCTCATCAGTGTCCTACTTTTCAGCTGCAGGTGTCTGATCTCCTTAAACTGAGTAGTTTGAAGTGCAGTTGTCTGAGCTGCTTGAATAAGACCAATATACAACCAGGGTGGGCCAAGGCAAACCTGACACACAGAACCCCCCCCCAAAAAACACTGCACATTTTACTGAGTTGTCCTAAAACGGCACGTTGGTCTGTGCAGACCACAACAGCTGAAGAGTCAGATCTCATCAGCATGTGGTTACGCTGTTGTACCAGGTCAGCGGGAGAGCGAAATGTTCAGTAAGTAGTAAACCTAAATGGAAATGGAGCGGGTTGGTTTATTCTGCTCGGTAATGCTCTTGGTTTTTCCATGGTGGGGCTGTAGCCCAACCAAACTATACCCTGCCACCACCCATGTGCAGCTCTATGCATGAACTTAACATCAACTTAACATCCACTAAAGTTAGCTAACAGTTGCTGGGGCTGAAAGAGGGGACTTAAAGACGGCAAATCATTGGTTTCGTCAGGTTCTGTCTCAGTAGATGTGCAGAAAGTGATCTTATTGTTCCAAAGAGGGTTGTTATAATGGAGCCAGATATATTGTTGACATGTAAGCTAAAGCCTATGACAAAGATGGGATTCAAACCCACACGTGCAGAGCACAATGGATTACCCTAACCCACCGCCTTAACCACTCAGCCACCTCGTCTGTTGCTGGCTGGTTTTAAGGTGACCATCAAGCTTAACATAAAAAGTGAACAAAGTTAAACCTAACCCAAGGCAGTGCTACATGTCAGATCTTAGACTTCATGAAGTGATACTCTTGTTAGATAAAACAGTATTTCATCTGCATATAGACTCATTTTATGCTGTATGGAGGTCATCAGCACTGGATACCGGTAAAATTCCCGTTTTGCTTTATAGAGTTTGTGGCTCAATAAAAAGAGCAAACACCAGAGGAGATAATGGACACCTTTTCCTTGTTCCTCTTCAAAGCTGAAAAGAAAAGGAGGAAGAGAAGAGAGGCGGAGCCACACCTGCTTGTTGACATACGGGGGAATTAGCTCAAATCCCAAAAGAGGATGTTAAAAGACAAAAGAACGGAGTCGGAGCACTTTGTTGTTGCTGAAACACAGAAGGTCAATACTGACCTGTTTTAACTGGACTGTTTGAATTCAGCTTCAGGTGTTTAAACTGCATCTCTCCTCCAGGTATTTGTGTGGCAGAGCCAGTTGAGGTGTCGGTCAGTCTGCCGCTCAGTGTGGACGTCCCGCTGCCTTATCAGGTGGTCCGAGGAGAACAGCTGGAGCTGCAAGGCTCAGTGTACAACCAGCAGGACTTTAGCATCATGGTACCAACCACGCACCACAGTCTACTACATATCCCATGATTCTCTGCCAGTGGCTCACTGTCAAAGCCTGCTGGGAGCTGTAGTTATGGAGTGTTTGGATGAGATGTGAAGACAGCTATCTGTTTCCTCCATCTTGTTTTCTCCTCAGTACTGCGTGACGCTGACAGTCGGACCAGAACTTTGCCTGCTGCAGTCCCAGCCGGCTGCCGGGGGGGCGGGGCTGCACTCCACCGCCTGCACCTGGAGCTCCCTGTCTGCAAAGGGGGTGGGGAAAGTGACCTTCACCCTGCTGGGCCTGGAGCCTGGAGAACACACCCTGACCTTTACCCTGAAAACACCCCAAAGACACAAAGACATCCTGGAGAAGAAGCTACGAGTGGTGGTACGTTCACGGATGGATGGATGAATGAGTAAAAACTGTAAATATCAACACAGACTGACCATTAATGGCTCTGTGTTTGGCAGATATTAAATTTAAACCCAGATAAACACTGATTGGGTGACATTTCGGTTACAACTGGACTACATTTGGTCAAAAAGCTGAAAGCTAAACCTAACCTGTTTGGTTCGGTTAAAACGAACCCTGGTGTGTTTGTCTGGTTGGTGCGGTTCGTTTGGGCAGGTGTGAACACAGTAATCACACTCGAGTGTGGACTAAAACAACTGCACTAATACTCTTTAGAGGAGGTGGTCTCGGTTCGGTTCCAAACAACCTTTGGAGCAGTTTGTTTGTTGTGGGAACGTGATCCGACCTCGATCAGACGCAAACTGTTTCTAGTAGTAGCAGCTAGCGGAGAATGAACCAGCAATGTTTCTCTCATAGAAATGTGCACTAGTCCAGAACACAGGAGCTTCTTCCTGTATTTACTTTCTTGCTTCCACCCTCCACCCCGTTCTCACCTGGTTGGTTGTGATGCATTTTGGTTTGCTTGGATTTTTCTCTGTGTGAAAAGAAACCAAACCAAGTTTGCAAACTCATCAACTGATTTGGACCAGAGCAAACCAACTACAGGTGTGAAAATGCCCTTTGACTTAAAATTAGGTTTCAGGTTTAGGAGTTAAAATGGTGTTAGCTAGCAGTAGTAATGTCAGTCAGGTGACACTCGCCAGGTTGAGGGCGGGAATCTCTGAGGATGTGTGGTGGACAGGTGGGGAATGGAGGGAGGGGACAGAGAGGTTGTGAGATAGAACCGATGTCACCATGATGAGTTGGACCAGTCAGAGGGCAGAAACATCAAATTTCACAAAAAATACCTGAAACAGGTGTTGAACTGTTTTAAACATTTTGTGAAAGTAAACCAGGAAATGTACCTTTTACATTTCCAGCCTGAAGGACTGAGGATGGAGGTGTTTTCTGGAGGGAGACTCGACCCACAGGGACTCTACGGTACCTTTTCTCTGTCTGATCTGCATTAGTTATGGGCAGTATTTGTTGTTGTGTGTGTTGAAGTCACTCTGCTCTGTGTCGCGGTGTTTTCATGTGGTTGTAGGTTCAGAGAGGAGAACAGTGGAGCTGAAGAACAAACTGCCGGTCAACATTGTTCCCAAAACAGCCGTAGAGAGAATGCTGACTATCAATGGTAAGATGTGGGAAGGTAAGCTACAGAGCTAACACTGGAAACGTTTTTCTAGTTTAGTGAATAAAACCAGAAGCTGAGGAGGGTCACGTGATGCGGACAGTGTAGAAACATAAAAGGTCAGCTCCCAGACAAATTATGATATTTGGATATTTCAGAGACAGAAACTTATTGCTGAAGTAACGGGGCTACCAGGACGAGTGTCTCTGTGGCCAAAGACAACAGACTGGACTACAGACGTATTTTATGATCCAAAATCTGCTTGAGCCAGAACCTTGTGGAGCCAAAATGGCAGATATTGAGGATACCGACAGCTTGGTAACTACAGTAAGGAATTCTGCACTTCCTTATGATGCAAAACACTGCATGACCCGCTACCCTAATAAATAATATATCTAAACCCAGTACTACTGTCTGCTGTGGAGCAAGTACATAGTAACTAGTTGCCAACTAAACTGGAGCCAACTGATGCACAGCTAAGTAAAGCTATCAACTAGCTTAAAATTACAATTTAAAGACTCAAACACTTAAGAGATGCGGCTCCCAAAAATACTGAATGTCACAAAGAAGAACAACTCGATCAACGTTGAGAGATGCCATCGTAGCCCTGCACAACCCCGGGCCGAGACCACAAGACAGAAGACTAGAACCAGAAGCCTCTATCTCCCCCCCTGTGGTTTGTCGGTGTAACTACATATGTGATGTGTGTGTTTGACGTACCAGGTGAGGTTGTTGGTGACATCCTATCAGTGATGAACAGCCCTGAAGGCCTCCGACAGCTCATCAACCTGCCAGCCGGGTCAGCAGAGGCGGAGCTCGGTGGACTCCTCCCCCTGGTCCAGGTGTACCATTACCTGGAGACGACGAGTCGCTGGGACATCCTGGGAGAAAACATCCACAAGAACTCAGCAGATCTGAGACAGAAGATCAGAGACGGTGAGGAGACACTGATAGTAACCCGAGCAGCTTAGTGTACTGTTTATTGACTGTGTGTGTGTGTGTGTGTGTGTGTGTGTGTGTGTGTGTGCAGGTCTGGTCAGTATCAGTTCATTCAGAAGTGGAGACTCAAGCTACAGCATGTGGAGGAAGAGAGAATCCAGCACCTGGTCAGAACACACACACAACCATCTAATGTCGGGTTCAGACTCCATGATCCTTCTGTCTGCTAACACTAACACAGTCACTGGGGCAGATTATTGTAGATTCATCAGTTCTTGCCGTGACATGACTACACCTCGGTCCCCGACCAATCATAGCTTGCCGTCTTTCGCGACCTGCGTGATGGGAAGGAGGTGCTTTCCTCTGTTTCACGGTTCCACCAACATCATTCCTCTTTCTCTTCGCCATGTTTACAGTTGAAGAGCGCTCTGTGCTCCTATTGGTCAACGTCACACGTCGTGGAATTGTCGTGCTTGGCGAGAGAAGGCAAAACAATTCTGGCACGCTCGTCTTTCTGTCAAGACGTCAGGAGGCGTCCTAGATGCGGCGTCGGTTATTGTCCACTATGATACACTATACGGGAGAAAACCAAGAACTGTCACACCCGACGTCTGTCGGGTCGGGATGTCCTGGTTTATCCAGACATGCTAGGTTTCTGTCTTGAATACATTTCATAAAAAGGTTCTTGAGTTCTGACTGACTGGTGGGTGGTCAGTTATTTAACCTCTGCAGGGTCGTTTACTCTGTGACAGTTGTTAGTCTCATGAGTCCGGGGTCAGATGTGTCAGAAACATGCAGACTCCTTCCTCTCATCAGGTTTGCTTTACTTCTGTTACTCTGGTGCCATCTGGTGGTCATATTAAGCACAACACTGTGGCAGACAGCAACGCTCTGATACCTGTCTCTCTCTCTCAGGCTGACAGCTCTGGTGGTGAAGACCCTGTCTGCGATGGATCCGGTGGTCTCTGTGAGCCATCAGTCTCTGTCAGAGTCAGTGGCCTGGTTGATCCACAAAGCTCAGCAGCAGGATGGATCCTTCACCGACAAATCCTCCTTCAGACCCAACAAAGTAACAACGCTCCTCCTCTTCTTCTTCTTCTGCTCCTTTATTTTGTCTTTTCTTTGGCTAAAGTTTGAGTGTTTTCTGATTGGCTGCAGGCTGCGGGGACCAATGCAGTTGACCAATCAGTGTATCTGACGTCCTTCGTGTTGATCGCGTTATACAAAGCGACGAGCATCAAAGACCCAATCCTGCAGCTCCGAGTGAGAACACACCTCCTCCTCTTCCTCCTGTCGTCAGGAGGAAGAGGAGGCTGAGGAGGCTCTTCCTTCTGTCGTCTCCTCATCCTCCCTCTTCCTCCTGTCGTCTCCTCATTCTCCTCCTCCTGTTATTTTTTTATCCTCCTCTTCCTCCTGCAGCGGTACAATGAGCATATGTTAATCACAACTTTAAATGACTTTCCTTTAATTCTCTTCATCCTCCTCTTCCTCTCTTTCTTTCCTCTTGTCTTCTTCTCCTCTCTCAGTTTCACGATAACAGCATGATGTCTGCAGCAAACTACATTTCCCAGCATGCCCCGGGTGTGAAGAGTGTGTATGTGCGTGCGGTGGCGACCTACGCTCTGACCCTTCATGACCCCAACAGCCTGACGGCCTCCGAGCTCTTCAGCAGCCTGGAGGACCTGGCTCACCAGAAAGGTGTGTGTGTGTGTGTGTGTGTGTGTGTTTTGTGTGTGTGTGTGCGCATCTTCATCACGGTCACAATCGAGTTACACCCATACAGCGGGTAAAATAAGTAACACGTCACCATTTTTCTCAGTAAATATATTTCTAAAGGTGCTATTGACATGAAATAACAACCCAAGTAATCCATACATACAAAGAAACCAAAACAAATAACTTCAGAAATTAAGTTATGTGTAATAAAATGGAATGACACAGGGAAAAAGTATTGAACACGCTTACTGAAATTTATTTAATACCTTGTACAAAAGCCTTTGTTGGTAACGACAGCTTCAAGACGCCTCCTGTATGGAGAAACTAGTCGCATGCATTGCTCAGGTGTGATTTTGGCCCATTCTTCCACACAAACAGTCTTCAAATCTTGAAGGTTCAGTGGGCCTTTTCTATGAACTCTGATCTTTAGTTCTTTCCATAGATTTTCAATTGGATTCAAGTCAGGTGATTGGCTGGGCCATTCTAGCAGCTTTATTTTCTTTCTCTGAAACCAGTTGAGTGTCCTTGGCTGTGTGTTTGGGATCATCGTCTTGCTGAAATGCCCACCCTCGTTTCATCTTCAGCATCCTGGTAGATGGCAGCAGATTTTTATCAAGAATGTCTCATTTTTCCATTCATCCTTCCTTCAATTATATGAAGTATGCCAGTACCGTATGCTGAAAAACAGCCCCACACCATGATGTTCCCACCTCCAAACTTCACTGTTGGTATGGTGTTTTTGGGGTGATGTGCAGTGCCATTTGTCCTCCAAACATGGTGTGCAGCAAACTTTAAACAAGCTTCAACATGCTTTTTCTTCAGCAGTGGAGTCTTGCGTGGTGAGCGTGCATACAGGCCATGGCGGTTGAGTGCATTACTTATTGTTTTCTTTGAAACAATTGTACCTGCTAATTCCAGGTCTTTCTGAAGCTCTCCACAAGTGGTCCGTGGCTCTTGGACAACTCTTCTGATAATTCTTTTCACTCCTCTGTCAGACATCTTGCGAGGAGCACCTGGTCGTGGCCGGTTTATGGTGAAATGATGTTCTTTCCACTTCCGGATTATGGCCCCACCAGCGCTCACTGGAAGTTTAGAAATCTGTAACCAACGCCATCAGTATGTTTTGCAACAATAGGGTTGTGAGGGTCTTGAGAGAGCTCTTTGCTTTTACCCATCATGAGATGTTTCTTGTGTGACACCTTGGTAATGAGACACCTTTTTATAGGCCATCAGTTGGGACTGAACCAGCTGATATTAATTTGCACTGACAAGGGGCAGGATTGCTTTCTAATTACTGATAGATTTCAGCTGGTGTCTTGGCTTTCCATGCCTTTTTGCACCTCCCTTTCTTCATGTGTTCAATACTTTTTCCCTGTGTCATTTCACATTATTACACATACTGTAACTTAATTTATGGACGTCTATGGTTTGATTTCTTTGCATGTGTGGATTGCATGGGTTGTTGCTGACATTTGGTGAACATTTCATTACAATAGCCCCATTACAAATATATTTACTGAGAAAAATGTTGATGTGTTCAATACTTATTTTACCCGCTGTATGTTACATAAATATATACGTACATAAACACAGTTTCTGATCTGAATTTAATCAAATCTGCAAAAAGTCCAGATGTTTCAAACCGGAGAGCTCGATGGAGCCTCTTTAAAGAAGAGGTTGTTTTTGTTTGCGTGAGAAAAGATGATATCGATATGATTATGATATTTTCCTGCTTTCCTCTTTAGTTTTAGTCATTTGAGTTCCAATATTTTTTATTTATTTACACACATTTCTGAGCTGTGTCTTGTTGATATTTTACTAAAACATTTTACCATAACATAAAACCATGTACTGTGTGTGCGTGTGCGTGTGTGTGTGCGTGTGCGTGTGTGTGTAGGTAACCCCGCTGTGCTCAGGTATTGGCAGGAGTCCAGCGTGACGGCTGGTTGGCTGAAACCCGACCAGTCCAGCGGTCAGACGGTGGAGATGACAGCGTACGTCCTGCTGACGGTGCTGCTGAAGGTGCTGCTTCCTGTTTGTTGGTTGTTTGTCTTTTAACCGTTTTGTTCCACCGTCGGTCTGCAGGTAACCTCCAGTATAACTTCTCACCTCACTGCAGTGATGTAGAAGTGTACTCCAGGGTGTGTCAGTACACTGTGACATCACTGTTGGGTGTGGCTTTCAGCCTGGTGTTTATTTACTGTTTAACACATGCAGTAACTATTTGATGATAATAAATAGACTCCTTTCTTCTTTTGTTTAGTTTTGAGTTACAGTGGATTGAATCAACTTTTTGGGAATTAATTCTTTTTTTCCCACTTTTTATTGATGATTTCAACCTTTTAAACATATAAAACCAACAGATAGCCATGTACACAGACAAACAAACCTAAAAACAAAAAATAATATAGAAACAAAAAGGGGGGGTTTGTTTTAATTGTTTTAATTTTATGTAGTCCATCCGCTCTCAGTTTCATCAACCATCAGTCGTCCTCTCCGAGTATCTTTTCCCACAACATCACTAACTTGAGGCATTTCCACAAGATAAGTGAGTGCTCCACACTCTCTCCAGCTGGCAGATTTACATGTGAATATTGACTCTTGGCCCTCGGTGTGATTTAAAAAACAGATCAGAAGAGAATTCCCTCCGTATCCGTGGATGTCTGATGGATTTTTCACGTTTTGCAGATCCTCATCTGAGATTTTTATGTTGAACTCTGATCCCATTTTTCTTTGATTTGGGAATGAATTCTATACACAATAACCCATAATGACAAAGCAAAAACACACCTTTACGTAACTATTCAGAGCCCTTATAGAAGCACCTTTGGCAGCTATTAACATGACAGTACAGCAGGTAACAGTGGATGGTGACAGCTGACATGTTAGGGAGCAGCAGGAACACACAAGGAAACAGACAAACGTCAGAGTCTGGTCCCTTTTGAATATGTAGTGACTGTGTTTTGCCTCTGTGGGGCAGCGTTGGTCTGTGGTGGTCTGTGGTAGTCTGTGTGGACTGAGTCTGGTCACCTGACAGGCTGAGCAGAAACACTTTGATTCAGGTTCAGGTTCAGTGTTGTTTTGTGTTCAAGGGGAGAATCCAGTACGCCAACCCCATCCTGTCCTGGCTGACCCAGGATCAGCACTACGGAGAGGGTTTCTACTCTGTACAGGTACACACACACACACACACACTGTGTTTGTCTCTGTCTGTCTGTCTCTCTGTCTGTCTGTCTGTCTGTCTGTCTCTCTCTCTCTCTCTGTCTCTCTGTCTCTTTCTCTGTCTGTCTGTCTCTCTCTCTCTCTCTCTGTCTCTCTCTCTCTTTCTCTGTCTGTCTGTCTCTCTGTCTGTCTGTCTCTCTCTGTCTGTCTGTCTGTCTGTCTGTCTCTCTCTCTGTCTCTCTCTCTCTCTCTTTCTCTGTCTGTCTGTCTCTCTCTGTCTGTCTCTCTCTCTGTCTGTCTGTGTCTGTCTCTCTCTCTCTCTTTCTCTCTCTCTCTCTCTCTCTTTCTCTGTCTGTCTGTCTGTCTCTCTCTCTCTCTCTCTGTCTCTCTCTCTCTCTCTTTCTCTGTCTGTCTGTCTCTCTGTCCGTCTGTCTGTCTCTCTCTGTGTGTCTGTCTCTCTCTCTCTGTCTGTCTGTCTGTGTCTGTCTCTCTGTCTGTCTGTCTGTCTGTTGTCGTGGAAAAACTGCCTGTGCTCTTTTAGTTAAATAAAAGACAACACTTAGAGGTCGTTGACAAAGATGTATCTTGTACAATAGGAGACAATCAGAAATCATCAGCTATCTCCAAGAGAAGATACAAGAACAGCTTTTATAGTATTTTGGAAACAAAGAAACTCCTTTCTATTGGTCAGTGTTGAATGGTTCGATAGGTTTAAACCTATAGGAACTTCTTAAAACATACCAGGACTCTTAACGCACATCTGGAAAACATAAAAACATCTCTATAACATATAGCTGACCTTTGACCTCACGTTGAGTCACGTTGCTTAGTATTCATAAAACCTGAAGACATGAAACTAAATAAGAGTTCAAAAGTAGAGACATTAATAAAACTGGAACCTTTAACTAATTAAAGTAAATACACAATCATATAATTACTAAATATTAATAAGTATACAAAAGAAATGATTATGAATAGATGATTAACATGTGAATAAATGATAAGTTATAAGCTTACATCTAAGTTTACCTTCACACTGTCTGTCTGTCTCTCTGTCTGTCTGTCTGTCTCTCTCTCAGGACACAGCCTTGACTCTGGAGGCGCTGACAGAGTACAGCAGAGTCGTCCCTCAAGCCGTCCTCAATCAGGAAATCAACGTCCGCTACAGAACGAAGGGAGTGCTGGGACGAGTCCAGGTCACCCAGAGCCGACCTGTGGCCACGCCCATCCAGGTGAGAGTGAGACAGCTGCAGGAGGGGGAGACAGATTCATAACAGTGAGACAGGTGCAGGACAGTGAGACAGATTCAGGAGAGGGAGACAGGTACAGGAGAGTGAGACAGATTCAGGACAGTGAGACAGATTCAGGAGAGGAAGACAGATTCAGGACAGTGACACAGGTGCAGGACAGTGAGACAGGTTCAGGACAGTGAGACAGATTTGGGAGAGGGAGACAGGTACAGGAGAGTGAGACAGATTCAGGACAGTGAGACAGATTCAGGAGAGGAAGACAGATTCAGGACAGTGAGACAGGTGCAGGACAGTGAGACAGCTGCAGGAGACGGAGACAGGTTCAGGAGAGGGAGACAGGTTCAGGACAGTGAGACAGATTCAGGAGAGGAAGACCGATTCAGGACAGTGAAACAGGTGCAGGACAGTGAGACAGATTCAGGAGAGGAAGACAGATTCAGGACAGTGAGACAGATTCAGGAGAGGAAGACAGATTCAGGACAGTGAGACAGTTGCAGGACAGTGAGACAGATTCAGGAGAGGAAGACAGATTCAGGACAGTGAGACAGGTTCAGGACAGTGAGACAAATTCAGGAGAGGAAGACAGATTCAGGACAGTGAAACAGGTGCAGGACAGTGAGACAGATTCAGGAGAGGGAGACAGGTTCAGGACAGTGAGACAGATTCAGGAGAGGAAGACAGATTCAGGACAGTGAGACAGGTTCAGGAGAGTAAGACAGATTCAGGACAGTGAGACAGGTGCAGGACAGTGAGACAGATTCAGAGGGAGACAGGTTCAGGGACAGTGAGACAGATTCAGGAGAGGAAGACAGATTCAGGACAGTGAGACAGATTCAGGACAGGAGACAGGTGCAGGAAGTGAGACGCCTTCGCAAGGAGACCTGGAGACAGGTCTGTGGAGAGGGACAGGGGTTCAGGACAGTGAGACAGAGATTCAGGACAGTGAGACAGGTGCAGGACAGTGAGACAGCTGCAGGAGAGGGAGACAGGTTCAGGACAGTGAGACAGATTCAGGACAGTGAGACAGGTGCAGGACAGTGAGACAGCTGCAGGAGACGGAGACAGGTTCAGGAGAGGGAGACAGGTTCAGGACAGTGAGAAAGATTCAGGACAGTGAGACAGATTCAGGAGAGGAAGACAGATTCAGGACAGTGAAACAGGTGCAGGACAGTGAGACAGATTCAGGAGAGTGAGACAGGTTCAGGACAGTGAGACAGATTCAGGAGAGGAAGACAGATTCAGGACAGTGAGACAGGTTCAGGACAGTGAGACAGATTCAGGAGAGGGAGACAGGTTCAGGACAGTGAGACAGATTCAGGAGAGTAAGGCAGATTCAGGACAGTGAGACAGGTGCAGGACAGTGAGACAGCTGCAGGAGAGGGAGACAGGTTCAGGACAGTGAGACAGATTCAGGACAGTGAGACAGATTCAGGACAGAGAGACAGATTCAGGAGAGGAAGACAGATTCAGGACAGTGAAACAGGTGCAGGACATTGAGACAGATTCAGGAGAGGGAGACAGGTTCAGGACAGTGAGACAGATTCAGGAGAGGAAGACAGATTCAGGACAGTGAGACAGGTGCAGGACAGTGAGACAGCTGCAGGAGACGGAGACAGGTGCAGGAGAGGGAGACAGATTCATAACAGTGAGACAGGTGCAGGACATTAACACTGATTCAAGACAGTGAGACAGGTTCAGGACAGTGAGACAGATTTAGGAGAGGGAGACAGGTTCAGGACAGTGAGACAGATTCAGGAGAGGGAGACAGGTACAGGAGAGTGAGACAGATTCAGGACAGTGAGACAGATTCAGGACAGTGAGACAGATGCAGGAGAGTAAGACAGATTCAGGACAGTGAAACAGGTGCAGGACAGTGAGACAGATTCAGGAGAGGGAGACAGGTTCAGGACAGTGAGACAGATTCAGGAGAGGAAGACAGGTTCAGGAGAGTAAGACAGATTCAGGACAGTGAGACAG
>VMKM01004121.1:0-22281 GCA_008360985.2 Macquaria ambigua | reverse complement strand
AGAGAGAGACAGAGAGACAGAGAGAGAGACAGAGAGAGAGACAGCTGAAACTCTGAGCTTCATTCTTGGTTTGTTTGTTTTCAGCCTGAAAATCAGCTGATCAGTGAAATAAACAACCAGTCAGTAAACCAGTCAGCAGTCAGTAAACCAGTCAGTAACCAGTCAGTAACCAGTCAGCAGTCAGTAAACCAGTCAGTAACCAGTCAGTAACCAGTCAGCAGTCAGTAACCAGTCAGCAGTCAGTAAGCAGTGTTACCTGTCTCGGGGTTGCAGGCGTCGCTGTGTCCGTTACAGTTGCAGGACTCACAGGGGCTGAAGGCTCCGAGCTCCGGACGGGCACGGCGATATCCCAGAGTGCACTGCTCACAGTGTTGACCCTGGTAGCCCTGAGGACAGGTGCACTGCTCCACCCAGCGGGCCGGAACACCTGGACCCCGCCTCGCCGTTACCAAGGAGACGTCGTCAAGGTAACCGGCACCTGGAGAGACGGACTCATTAGCAAATGATGCTAATGTTTGTGTTTATGTGTACTGTGTTTATGTGTACTGTGTACTGTGTTTATGTGTACTTTGTACTGTGTTTATGTGTACTGTGTTTATGTGTACTGTGTACTACTACGTACTCCGCTCGCTGTAGGTGCCACGGATCTTGATGGCGTTCAGGTTGTGGAGAAGT
This sequence comes from Macquaria ambigua, assembly GCA_008360985.2. Classification (NCBI taxonomy): domain Eukaryota; kingdom Metazoa; phylum Chordata; class Actinopteri; order Centrarchiformes; family Percichthyidae; genus Macquaria; species Macquaria ambigua. The sequence goes on along the minus strand of VMKM01004121.1, from coordinate 21,606 downwards.
TTCTGGAAGTCTGAGTGGCTGATGGTCGGCCTCCAGGGGTAGTCGGTGCTGTCATGGAGCCTGAACCACAACCAGAGCAACACGTCACCACTAGAGACCAGGTAGACCAGGTAGACTATGACCCAACATCAGTCTAACTTAATCCAGATCAATAATAATCAGACTAATAATGTGTCCCACTGAGCCAGACTATCAGATCGTCAGTAGGACTTTAAATCACATGAAGACCAGAAGAGGTCACAGTGAGATGTCTGACAGAAACATCTGGATTAACATATGATCAGAAATTTAAAACCAGATGTGCAGACTATGAAACAAATCTGCAGATTATTAAAATAATCTGAATCCAGATGTTGAGATTATCAGTAGAATTTTAAACTGGATGCAGATTATGACCAAAAAATAAAGAAATAAACTGAATCCACATTAACAGATTATCAATCAAGCAGATTACCAAATGAGCCCAAACATCAGCCCAGACCAGATAATCTGACCCAGTCCAGTCAAACTAACAGCAGCTGAATGAAGATAAACCCGCCGCCTCACCTGAACACGTAGGTCTGCATGTTCTCGTTGGGGTAGGCGTTGCCCTGGGCAATGAGGGGGACGGCCACCCTCAGGTTAGCGCCCTCCAGGACCAGATCCTCCGCCGACAGCCGAGTGTCCCGCCGGTCCACCCGGAAACTCAGGCTCAGGTTCTGTCCATAACTCAGCATCTGGTTCCCCAAAAACTTCTCTGTGACGCATGAAAACACACAAAAACATTAAACACACATACATCCTCTCACACAGGTGCAGATTCTACCTGCAGGTGATCAGATGGTGTGCTTCAACCGGAGGCTAGAGGTCAGCTGGTCTCAGAGTCCACCTCAGAGTCTGAAGGAGCTTACAGAAAGTTAATTTGTCTGGTCCTCACTTCTTCAAAGAGTTATGTAAGGTCAGGTTTAAGACTAGGCAGTGGTTCCAGACTGCCTCAGGGTCCAAAGTGACATGAACACCCCTTCAGTTTTACTTTCATCTGCCCGTCAGTGGATTCAGAACCACGACCTTCTTGCTGTGAGACGACAGAGATGACCATTGAGCTACAATATCTGTTACCGAATGAGAACTAAAATAAACCAAATACAGTCTGCAACAGCCTGCAGTTAGTGTGAAAAACAACATTTAAAAACACACAAAAAGCAGTGAAAGAGCTCCTTAAACAGCAGAGAATCTAAAGAAACCCGATCAAAAGAATAAGGCAATGAAACGGCTGATCAAGAGAAGAAACGTCATTTTCAAGTAAGGCAGGTAACAACATCCTGCAAGTTTAAACTAAGTTTAATTCAGTGTCCAACTAGAGTTCGGCCATGTTGTGAAGCAGCTGGCTTCTTCTACATTTCTGCAGGGGTCATGTGACTGACAGAGGCGGCATGGATTGGCTGCTTGTACTTTAAAGCTGCACACTGCAGCAGGAAATGGTAGCATGACCCACGACCCACCGAGGACCGTCGTGACCAGCTGAGGACCAGTTGGATTATGGGTAATGTGATGGTCGGGGTGACGTGTAGTCGTGACGGTTAAAACAGAAGAAGTCAAAGTGTTTGATTAGACCGCGTGGTTAGCTGTCACACCCTGACAGTCTGACGGAGGTTGTGTGTGTTGAAGTTTGATGTCTTTAAGTAAGTGAGTGTCTGTGTGTGCGCACCTGGGGCTACGAAGTACATGGGGAAGTAGTCATCTGAGATGAGGGAGATTTCCTGTCCGCTGGGAGACCACTGGACGGAGACGCTGGAGCCGTCACGTTGCTGACCGGTCCACTGCTCGTCATCTGACACACACACACACATTACAACACTTTACAACAGCCACGCACACCACCGCAGGTAAATCTAAGGGTATCTTCAGTGGGTATTTGTCCCTGCGTCTGGCCTGCAGGCGGCGTTACCTCTGTAGAAGGCGGAGCTGACGGTGTGGACGCTGAAGCCCTCGGCGCTGTCGCACACAGACGAGTGCTGGAAGCAGAAGCAGGGGGTGCAGCCCTGAGGGTTGTTGGGGTCCAAGTTGAAGTAACCCAGTTTACACCTGACGGACACAAAGATGTCACAGCACACATCAGAGCAGCTCCGCCCTCACACCACCTCCCTCCTCGTCTAAAATATGAGCTGTCGGCACTCGCAGCTTAGCTGCTCTGCTGACGTTTACATTTCACCTCAGAGGTCAGAGGTCAGACTCCAACTGTGTGGCTGTCTGATGACTGTACATCATTTTATCATACTGTCTCCATGAGCTTACCTTTCGGCCTGCAGACACATTTCTCTCATTGTATAGCAAAGGCTGCTAAACCCTGGCTTAAAACATAGCTCGTTTTTCATGTTTAACATTTGGAAACCACTGACTTCAGCTCGGACACCTGAATGTCTCGTCTGTCAGCAGGGAGCTAACATCACATCGTCATCACTGTCATCTTCATCATATATAACACACACCATTATGCAGCACATCAGAGGGTTCATTGAAACCTGCTGACAGATAAGTTACTGACCACATGTCGTCACTGTGTGTGTGTGTGTGTGTGTGTGTGTGTGTGTGTGTGTGTTACCTGTCGCAGCTGAAGCCCTCCACGTTGTCTTTACAGCGACACTGTCCCGTGTTGACGTCACACTCCTGAGTACTGCCAGAGGGCGAGCAAGAACAAGGCCTGGCAGAGAGAGAGAGAGAGAGAGAGAAAATAAAGTTTTCTTTATTTCCAGATTTTGCCAGCAGGGGGCGCTCATTGTGCAGTCACTGCAAAATGAACAACAGTGAGCAGTTTACACTCCATCTAAAGACTGAACACCAAATCAATTATTATGATCAAGACACAACATATTAGGAGAATATTTTTTGTTATTTCTGTAAAGTAGTTTTTTAAACTGCTGCTGAAACTGAAGTGTCTCCTTTTTACAGTTTAACAAGAAACAGAAAGTAAATCAGATGCACACGAAGCTGTTGGAAGGTGGATTTTTTCTCCTGTGATGGAGCTAGGCTAACAGTTTCCCCCTGCTTCCAGTCTTTGTGCTAAGCTAGGCTAAACACGTCCTGGACCTGTCTCTGTATTGGACGCTATGGCTGCAACGAATGATTGTTTTGATTATTGATAAATCTACCGATTACTTTCTTGATTTAACATTAGGTCAGCGAAAATCACAGTTTCCTAAAACCCAAAGATATTCAGTTTAATGTCACAGAAAACGTCTGAGAAGCTGGAAGACTGTTTGTCATTTCTGCTCAAAAGAATGAAGAATTATTAATCGATTCTCAAAATTGTTGCAGATTCATTTTCTGTCTGTGGTTTCTATTGGTTTCAGCTCTACTGGAGAGATGAAACTAAAATCCGTCTTCTCATCTGATTTTGTCAAAGACAGAGAACACGAGGATTTACAGAAATGTTGGACTGTTTTATTCAGACAACAGGATTTTGGGACATTTGCTCCGAACTGTGAAAACATCAGTCAGAAATCTTGTTGTCATTAACTTCCACTTATAGCCGTGTAGCCCCACAGAACTTCAGTCATTTTTCGCTGTATTCTGGTGCAGCTGGAGGTCCGTACCTGCAGCCGGCCTCCGTCAGACTGTGGTATCCCGGCTGGCAGCGGTCACACTTCTCTCCGCTCACTCCTGGTTTACACGCACACACTCCTCTGTTGTCACACTGAGGAGACTCCGATCCTGAAAACACACACACCGACCGTCAACACGTTAACCTTCAACCGTGTGCAAACAATCAGCTCCCATTAACAACCCATTACAGAACAGAAATGGTGTAAGTGTGTAACTGGGACTCAAACAACTGGTGGTTCACATCAAGCAGCGGTTTGTAAAATACCACCAAAACCACAAGGTTCATTCCAGGGGTTTCACAAGTTTGCACTTTACAGTACATGTACAATGGCTATAAATACCACTGACTGTTTTTATAATATTAACATTAACATATTTCTGAATAATTTCCTACTTTCCATGGCAGTATACTTCTGAGATCACAATGGGACATTATGAGCACAGAAAAATACTTTTTTACAAGCACATAAAATATATTTTGTAGAGAAATGATCACAAGAAGGATAACTTAATGAGCTCCTCTAAAGCTCCCTGATCAACATGTTATGTCCTGTTTGTTTAATCTGTACAACACGTTGGTGGGTTACGGGGGGCTTATGTTTCTTGGCCGGGAGCAATAACTTCCAGGCTAGCTGTTTCCCTCTGTTTCCAGTCTTTGTGCTAAGCTAAGCTAACCAGCAGGCAGGAAAACAGGCAGAAGGCAGGAAAGTGAATAAACATATTTCCCAAAATATCAAACTCGACTCAAAACCCACTTACTAGCTTTTCCTGGAGCTTGCAACTGTATCTTATGGCCTTCATCAGCAGCTGTTACCACGTAACCCAGGTATGGCACTTTGGTCATGTGACAGCAGGTGGTAATGTCAACTGAGTCAACAATTTAAATTTGCTGAAGAAGGTCATGAGATGCTGTCGAAGGCTCTGGGTTGGGTTTAAAACGTTGTGTCCCCAAGGTGAAGAATAGAGCTCCATGCTCAGGACCTGCTCTGCATTTGTTTTCCAGACTTTCCTGAACTCACCGATGGTGTTGCAGCTGCAGGGCAGGCAGCGGCTGCCGCTCTGGTCTCTGTAGTAGTTGTCGAGGCAGCGCTCACAGTTGGGCCCGTCGGTGTTGTCAGCACAGTTCCTGCAGTGACCTCCGTGACCCGTGGCCCGGTACAACTCTGCATCGAAGTAACACTCAGAGCTCTTCCCGTTACAGTCACAGGCTGAGAGAGAGACAGATTTACATCCACAGGATTAATCATAACGCATTGTTTCAATCTTACTGTAGTCTGCTGTGGGTTACTGTCAGCTCCGCTGTTCCAGTGGTGACGTGTAGTAGTGAGCAGTAAAGGTTTGCCACGTAAACTCTTCTTAGTAGTAGCAGTATTATACACAGTAAAACACTGCCAGCTGCAGTAACAGTAATAAAGCAGAAGCAGTAAGGCAGTAGCAGCAGTAGTAGCAGCAGTAGTAAGACAGTAGCAACAGTAGTAGCAGCAGTAGTAGCAACAGTAGTAGCAGTAGCTGCTGCAGATCTGTTCTATGGGTCAGTCCTTCATATCTGACAGTTTTTCTGTCTTCACTTTGCAGTTTGTATTTCTTTTATGCTGTTTACTGTTATTATTATTAGCAGATGTAGTAATTACTAACGGTAGTAGTAGCTGTATAACTAATAGCAGAAGTATTAAGGCAATAGTAGCTGCAGTAAAGCAGTCGTAGCTGCAGTAAAGCAGTCGTAGCAGCAGTAAAGCAGTCGTAGCAGCAGTACAGCAGTCGTAGCAGCAGTACAGCAGTCGTAGCAGCAGTACAGCAGTCGTAGCTGCAGTAAAGTGAATAGGCAGTTCAGTGGCAGAAGACTTACGCAGACACTCGTTGGAGTTGTCGGCGGTCGCTCTCCTCCACGGCCGGTCGTTGTAGAACGGTTTGCAGACATTGCAGTCGTCGCCGTCTGTGTTGTGTTTGCAGTTACACACCAGCCGTCCTCTGCTGTTCTTCACACACTCACTGGCATGGCCGTTACACTTACACCTGACGGCAGAGAAACACACCTGTTACACCTGGACAACACACACAAAGTCCAACTTTATCCATGTTTCTGTAAGACTGTCTCAACAAATAATCAGCAGTACTGTTACCTCAACTAATGTCAACCTCTTCACTAACTAACGTTCATAATGTTGGAAGTCTGTTACACTTTGACACAAATTTATCCACGCTGCTTTAAAACACTTCAGATTTATTTTATATATCTGACATACATGAAAAGAGTTCCATCTGAGAACTCACAGCCTCTCAGAGGTTTAAAAGGACACCAGTGGACGGTGTGGGGTTGACATTGTCTTTGGTTCTGATGAGGTTTTTCCGCTCTGTGGTTCTGAGGGAGGGTTTTGTTAAACCTCCTCGGGGGGAAGAACCCCTCACAACAGGACAGGACTTGCTCAGCATCACCTTTGGCTATTGTCTCAGGTGTTTCTTGGCAGAGAGTTGTGGAAAAACTGACGACGAATAGGAAGACTGAGGCATTAACGAGGCTATCGACACCAACAGCTGCAAAAAGCTACAAAAACTGGACTGCAACATACATATAACTTACATTAATCTTTGTCTACAGCTTTAGTATAGTTTTTATTCTTATAAACCACTTTCAGGCAGGATAATAAGGATAATAAGCTTACACACTTACAGGACAACTTTCTCACTCAGCCCTCTTTGTGCAGCTGCATAGATATATACAGAAGGTATTTAAGAATGAATAAATACCTGCACACTTGATTTTTAAACATTTATTTAAGGAAAATTAAGTAAAGTAAAAGCTCCGTGTGCTTCACAAGCAACATTCAGGAATTCAATCATTACCACTTGAGTATCTGCCTGCACAAATAGGACTGGAAGTAAACCTTGTCCAGTTTTCAAAAGTCATTTGCAAATTAACATGAAGTCAGCAACAATCAAAAGGCCTCAAGAGAGCAGAAGATTAACTGTCGAGGACTGGCTTTAAACGAAGTTAAATGTAGTGACTAGCCTTTCATCTTTGACTTCAGTTATCTACTGCTAGCTTTCTGACTGTTAGCTTTGACTTAATTTAGCAACTAGACCTTTATCTTTAGCTTCAGTTAGCTCCCAGACAGTTTTGAGTTAAGTTAGCTACAAGGCTTTTATCTTTGATTTCATTCGACTGTTAGCTTCAACTTTGGTTAGCAACTACACAACTTTTCTTGAGCAATGCACCAAGTCAACAACTGCTTCATGGAGAAAATTCACTTTTCAAAGTTTATACTAAAAAATGATCAATGTTCGTCAACACAGACACAGTCAGCTCAGTGTGTCGTAGTTTGTAGTAGTAGTTGGAGAGGAATCTTGAACCCGGGCTGCCTGATATAGCTGTGCCACTGAGCTGCTCTCTAAAGACACGTGAGCTGCTTGTCCTGCTCAGCTCCCAGGTGAACAAGTTCAGGTAAATCAGGGTGGAGCAGAGGAAAAGACTCCTCAGAAACTCCTCCTTGGACAAATAAAGGGTAAATTCTGCAGCTCTGACAGGTGCTGCAGCTCAGGACTCTTCCCTTTTCTTCCACCCGTCATGGCGGTCGGTCCGCCCCATTCCGGTTTCCCTGTAATCCAGCCCTGCCGGCCAGGAATGCCAGGAATGCTGGCTGTGTAATGGAAATCTGCTCCACATTTCAAACAGATTATGGCTGTGGAGGCTGTGCAGCAGCAGCCTGTTTAACACTCTTGTAATGCCTGTTGAAACTTTTTTTTTTCTTATGTGGATTCCTGTGCAGGCCACAGGGAAGCAGACCACACAGTGACACATCAAGACCAGGACCCACAAAACCACCTGACCGCACTCAGTCATTCAGAGAAGTTTCCTTTGTCTGAGCAGGTTTAATGAACCTCAGGCCGCTGAAACTTGTTCACACTCAGATGTAAACAAGAGAAAACTTCTCTTTTACTTAGAGGTGTAACTATTCACTGTGGTACAGTATATCACAACATAAAACTGTGACAATATGCATCATGGAGCTGCAAAACTGATCAAAATATTAACTAAATCTGGGTACAAATTTCTTTTCTCAGCTCTTTACCTTCCTCCCACAGCGAAGTCAGAGATGGCGTAGTAGTAGGACTTGAGGACCTTGGGGTCATTGAAAACCTCGTCTCCAAACGTGTTGAGCCTGTTCAGGGTCACTCTGATGTCGGTGGCCGTCACCCAGTCCTGCAACAGACACAACAAGGACGCACTGTTAGAGACATCAGGCCTGTCAATCAATAAACAAACATCTTTCTCTGGAACAGACAGGAATCAACACACCCAAATATCAGTTCTCATGAGCGTTCAGAGTTCATAAATGGTTCACAAATGAAAAGAATGTAAATGTCGTCTTTGTTATCTTTTTTCCACAAAAATATGATACACAAAATTAGAGTGAGAGACACTGACATTGAATTCGTATCATCTTCTCTAACACAGTGTTCTCAGCCATAAACACAATGATCCTTTAAATGAGCTCCTTCACTAGAGGTGAAATGATTTCAAGTACCTAAAAATCACCTGAGAATCTAAACTCAGCATCTGCTGAGACAGGAGAGAGGACGCTACAATATGATGTTTGTTTAGAGTCTCCTGCTGAGACGCTGTGCAAGTTAAGATGTCTTAACAAGACTAAAGGCCTCGGTATGCTTCAAAAAGTTGGTAATTTCCTGAGTCCCAGTACCTCATTAAAATGATATCGTAATGAATGGAGAATCTGTTTACAGGAACACTCTGCTTTGTAGTGCCTTTAGATAGTGTTGACCTAATGATGGTGTTGGATGAAAAGTCAGAGGATCACCAAAGTCATTACAGTTCATCCTGAGGGGAACATGAATGATGAACCACCTTTTTTAGCAATCTAGCCAATATTTGTTGGGACATTTAACTTTGAACCAAAGCGTTGGACTGAACTACTGACCAACACTGCCATCCCCATGGCCACGCTGCTAGCAAAAGCAAACACAGATGTTGTGTACAATATTCTTCAGATGTGGAAGTTACTCGGATCGCTAAAAGCTTGGATCTGGAATCTGCAAACAGGGAAGGGATTTTAGTTCTCAGGCTGTGGGAAACACTGATAAACAGTGACGCAACACCAGAAACAGGCACTCAAACTGTGACATTTTCAGTGAAATGGATTTATTTTCTTGGCATTATGATACGAGACCCAGATGGAGAGAATTACTGAAGGACACCTGTTCAGTTTCGAGGATAAAGAAAGTTACTCAACATCTCGCCTGTGTGAAAGGCTCATGGGAAACTCAGAGTGAAGGCCAGCGATAGCTTTGTTCAGTATCAGCAGGAAGCTTATCAGGCCCAAAGGTTTTTATTCAGCAGAGTGAGAGCTCAGACCAGCTGTTTGAAGACAAACAGCTCCGAGTTAAGAGATCTGAACAAAAACCACAGAGTCTGTCAGGACCACAGGCTCACAGGAAAGTGGGAACACGTGACTTATTGTTAATTCATATCTGATATGAACACCACTGCTATAAGGCAACATGTGAAATAAATAGTCCATGGCTCAACAGCGTCTTGGCTTTCCAAACGTCTATCCATGTTCTCCCCAAAAATGTTCCGACTTCCAACTACAAGAGGAAACTGTGAAAATATCTGCTGACAGCCTATTGGCCTCCGGTCAGACACCAAATCTGTTTCTAGTGCCCAACAGGAGGTGTTATCGTTAGACTTCATGTCTTCAAAGTGATTCTGCACATAAAACCACAGAGGTCAAAGAGGAAACAGCAGGATTTAAATATGCTTACTGTCTCACATACAGAGTTTGACTTTCTCTGGTCAGGCGTTTAAATCATGTTCAGGTCAGATGTACTGTACATTTATTCACCTACTCAGGAAAACTTCCTCCTCCTGTGACTTTGCACACTGATGTTAAATCCTCGTATAACTGCTGGGAATGTGGAACAGATTTCAGATTCACTCACCAATTGCTCCAAGCTGCGACTCAGAGTGAACTGCTTCGCCAAGGGTTTGAAACAGGAAGTTAACCTGTCAGAAAATGGTGACCTCTTTACAACCTAGGTCTATTCTTTTATTTAGTTTTGACCATTCCTGTCAGTTATAATAACAGTTTCCCCACAGTGTTCGTTGCTCACATTGATTACATGCTCTCCCATGTTGTAAACAAACCCACAGTTAGAAAAGTAACTACGCCCTCAGTTTGTCTTCCTCCCTACCAAAATATTTAAAAAATGCAACAAGGGAGTGGATGGTGGGGTGGCAAGCAACATACAACAGCGTCAACAGCAGCCCCTAGCCATGAGGCTACATAGTGACTGACGTTGTGGGGTTGGTTGGAGACGACTGTGTTGGCGCAGCGACTGACTGACTAACTACCCAGTGCAGCCAACATCGTACAGAGATGTTTGAAGTGTTGTCGAACCACATCTCAAGTCAAAAGTGTTTATACCTGTTCTGCCTCAACATATCTAGTGAGTTCATGTTTTTGACATGGAAAGTGGAGCTGCCGTGTTTGTTGTTCTCTCATGATCATGTGGACAAATTTGGGTTGGGCTCGTGACTCCATCCACTTTCTGCTGCTTATCCAGGTCCAGGTTGAGGTGGCAGCAGGATAGGTAAGGTACAGTAGGCCAGAGTTTCTTCTCCACAGCCACATCCTCCGGCTGTTCCTGGAGGATCCCGAGGTGTTCCCAGGTCAGATGGGATATGTAATCCCTCCGGTGTGTTCTAGGTCTTGCCCAGGGTCTCTCCCCAGTTTGACTAGCTTGGAAAACCTCCAGAGGCATCCAGGAGTCGTAATCAGAACTACCTCAGCTGACCCCTTTTAATGCCAAGAATCAGTGGTTCTACTCCCAGCTGCCTCTGGATGCCTGAACGCCTCACCCTGTAAGTATCTGCATGGGCAGATGTGTTCACATGTGCAGCCAGCTCGTACGGTCATAAATTTTGGGCAGCGAATTCAACACTCATGGACCCTCACGGGTATGCAAACACGGAAAGAATAATTAGATTTTAAGGGTCCCTGTTTACCTCCCCATGAATATGCATCATGTGAGCTCAGTATAAACTAAAATCATTAAGTCTTAAAACCCCTCTACAAATGACCAAAAACCAAGTAACACACACTGGGGATTTTGGGGCCCCTGGAAGTCCACTTTGCTGGGTTGTTATCTAGGGGTTTGTTTTACTAAACTTGCAACATGCAAGCTGTGATTGAGGTCCTCTCACACTTATTTTGTCCCATTTCACTAGCCAAATCAGCAAAGTTGTGGTCCATGCATGAACATGCGAGACTCCTGTAGGATCCGGAGTGACAGTCAATTGTAAAACGCGATGCTGCCACCATTTGCGATCTGCTTGTAAGCAGTGCTCACAAACTGATTTCACAAAACAGTAGTAAATCAAAAGTAAATGTAAAAAACTCTGACCAAACGTTTGCTGCCAACTTTCAGTTCTGTGACACAGTTCAGTCAGTTCAGAAAATGTTAAAGCTCCACTCTCAGCTGAAACTGAAGTATGATGTTTGTCTGTTGCCAGTTTCTGGTTGACATTTGGCTCTGATGAAGGATCGTCATTGTTGAAAACATTTCTGCAGCTGCTTTCTCAGCTGGTCAGTTATCTGCAGTTTTTTAAAGCTTCCTGCTGCGGTGGGTAACGCCCAACTTTCTCTCTTTATGATTCATGAAGAATAAACTCATGTTGTCCGTCCGGCAGCTGCAGCTCTTCAGACTGTCCGACCCAGGAAGCTTGTGCAGGTTCTCGGCTGAGTCAACACTGTTTAAACTGTACAGAACATTTGTTTGCTATCAATCATCTGCAGCTCTGTGCCAGTGTGGAACGGGAACTGTTTTCTTGAGGGAAGAACGCTGCCTGACGTTAGAAACTTCTCTGGGAATCACAAACATTCAGCTGAGCTGCAGCAGACTGCAGGCTGGGAACAAATACGCTGTCTGTCAGTGCTGGAACGTGACGTTACTTCTTTCTTGTACTTCACTGCATTTCAGCGGTAAATCAGTACATGAATTTAACAATCGTAGGTACTACTTACTGTGTAGATTAAAGGATAAATACCCAGTCACACTATAAAGTGATACAGCAACATTTTTCCGTGCGTCCTCACAAAATATTTTGTGCTAGGAGCTTGGTAACATAATGACAACTCACGGGGCTAGTTGCCCAACTATTGTGGCTAGCAAGATAACAACTACCACACTAGCCAGCCAGAAAGATGCTAGAGCTAGTCAGTCACAATTGCTCTCTCTATTTTCAAGCTAGGTAGCGTGGTTGCTAACCGGACAATAAATGAACTGTTTACTGTATTCAAGAGACGTATCAGCAGATCAGGCCTTTTGTGTAGAACAGTTTATATCTCAGCTAATATGATTTGGTTTCAGAGTCTTCAGCTCTTTGTTCCCTAAATGGTCAGAACTGTATAGACGGGTTTGGTAACGATCATCAGTGCAAATTTCCATTTAAAAGTTCAACACTAAAGACTCATGCAGATTCACTCCGGCCCTGCAAGCGAATCTGCTGATCGTACAGATTTAGACACCAAAATGAATAACCCAAATGAATGAATATAACTGATTATTTTTTAAAACCCAAATGATAATGAGGGTACTGCATATGTGTACTGTCTCAAAACACTGTCTCCATTTTCCCTACAACAGGAACCAAATAAAGATATTTAAAGGAAACGTCTTCAGAATTCGTGCAGAAATGACCCATAAAATAAACTTCCACCTTTCAGACGTGTAAATATCAAGAAATTGAAGGTGTTTTTTGGACAAATCATGTAAGGATGTTTCAGTTGATGTCTGTCTGCAGGTCAGTAAGACGGCTCTGTGTGAAGGGAGTTTGGTTTTATCCAAAAAAGGCTTTTGAAGCCACCGTGTAAGTAGAAAGTTCAGTATATGAGGGGTCAGTGTAGGGTTTATAGTCTGTGAAACGTCTGACTGAAGACATCAGGAAGTCTGACAGAAACACAAATACATGTCAATGTTAAACTCAGGACTTTAGAAATTTAACATAATTGTAAGGGCAAAATTTCTCTTTTCCTTATTACTAGATGTGTTTAGTGTAATTAAATTTCTCTCTTTGTCTCATATATATGTCTAGTGTGATAACTTGTTTTTTCCTGTTAATCAGTCTTAATTCTGTACACTTAGATAATTTCTGTTTTAGGTCATCTCTGTTTTAGGTACACTGGTATCTGGTTGGTTTCAGCAGGAGGACAGATTGTTTGTAATCAGGGGGAGAGACAGCTGCAGTCTGGGGAACAGTCTGCCCTGGGTATCCAGCCTTGGGTAGGAAAACCTAGCTGGAGACAGACTATCTTTGTTAGAGGTGACTCTGTACTCTGATATGTCTGTCTCTGTGTTGTGAGGTTATAAATATGTGACAGCATCTTCACCTCTTGGTCAGATGCTTCATATGCATCTTGGTGTATGATCTCGGTCCTTCAGCTGAATTGGATTGACTCTGTGTGCTCGCCTGCACCCTCCTTTTATTTATCTCTTTTATTCATTTTCACAATTTCATCGGATTGTTTCATTCTTTGCTTAATTAAATATACAAAAGACAACAGCTTGTTGAATCTTCATTTTTTTTGCTCACTTCTCCAAAGGAAATACACGATTTCCACCACAATAATCAAATGTTATTTTAGGGCTTTTTAAAAGATCATGTGGATCAAAGATTCCTGACTTGGGGGTCATGATGAAGATAAACCTGAGGGGCTTCATCTGCTGCACAAAGCTGAATTCATTTTTTGGAATTATCCCTAATTAGAGCTGAAACCATTAATTGACAACAAGTATTTGAATCATTTATTAAGCAATTATGACACATATGTTTGGGTCCAGCCCCTGTCATGTTTGCTGCTTTTCTCTGTTTTATATCATAAACTGAATATCTGTTGGTCGGACAAAACAAGACATGGAGACGTTGCTAGGGCTCAGAAAACCTTTTTGAAACAATTATTTCATCAATCAAAACCTAACTGACTACGATTAATTGAAATTGAAAATGATTTGCTGGCTACAGTCGTCTCTCCTGGATAGTTTTATCTCTTATGCCTCAAACATTATAATAATGACACACTGAGGAGTTTAGCGGTGAAACTCAACTCACAGATATCTGACACCTGTGACACAGAGGCTGCAAGTAGACACTGCTTTATTTTAAGGGGTCACAAGCCAAAAAGGTTGGGAACCGCAGCTCTAGAATAAAACAGAGTGAAAGCTGGTCAGCAGCCAAACGGGCTGTTAAGGTGGACTGTCTCAGCTGGTGGTTATTTCCCTCTCAGAGCTCAGAGATGACAGACAGCAGGAATGTCAGAGAGCGACAAACAGCCGTCTGACGCCTCCAACGGGCCGCCGCCTCCAAAAAGAGTCCACAGCTTTGGTATAAATAGCTTCATGCCAACAAGTCAAATAAGGAAGTTTACAGCTGAGCTGCAGAGCTAAATCTGTTCATTTACACGGAGGGGAAGTATTAGTGACGGAAGGAGAGGACGACAGAGAAAGACACATCAGGGAGACTCTCCATCACTTCCATCAGTGTTTACTCAGGCTAAACTCAGGCGGCCCACCCAAAGCCTGCTCAAGTTTAAAAATTCACCCGCTTCATAAAGACAATCTGACGTCATCCAGTTTGCTCCCAGTCCAGAGCAGAGTTCAGATGTCCACGTCTGCTCTCGTTCATTCAGACTCTGACGAGGTGGCTGCTGGGATATCAACGTGCCAAGACTGTCACTTCAAGTACATCAGCTGACAACTACAAATAACCTTGGTTTGAAAGACAGTTTCCAGGGTCAATTTTAGTCCAAAGCTTCCAAAATATCAACATAAATATTTCCTCCCACTTCTCTGCCCTCTGATTCCCATTTTGCTTTAACGTTAAATGTACTGTGAACTGTGGGAAACACTGGGGTGGAATCAGTCCCTCCCCCTTTCCCAGTCATTGATCATGGATGCAAAATAAAGTTTTCTCTAAAAACCAGCCTGTGAGCAGAGGAGAGAAGAATCAGCTCCAAATGTTATGCAACAAACAGTGAGGAGAGAAGAATGAAAACTCTCCAGTTATTGAGCAACAACCTCAACAAACCAGAGAGTGAAGAAATATGGAAACACAAACATACTGAGGAGGAGGAGGAGGAATGAAGGAGAGCGTGAGAGGGGGAGGGAGGAGGAAAAGGAGTGAGGAGGGAACGAAGGCTTCCAGCTGCAGGTCAGTCGAGCCAAACTGAGCTGCTGCTGCAGTGGGAAATTCGGGGGCGTCGCCTAGCAACATGTCGCAACACTTGGCAGCATCAGACCTGCAACCTGACCTGCCGTACAGCCTGCTGGGAAAAAAACCCACCATCACACCGGCCTGTTCCTCAGGAGAATTAAGGGTGAGGGCCGGACGACAGAGTGCAAAATAATGTTTTTACGGTGTTAATAAAGTTTTGTTGAGGAAAGAAAAAGGTGCAGCTAAGATGGTGACACACTACAGTTCCTCTTCACACACGGCCAGACAGAGTTTGGATTTAATAACTTAATAAGGAGCTTTGCAGTATTGTGTGAATACTTTGGTGAAACAGAGCTCTGAACTCCAGCAGCAGCAAACTGTCAGCCGACCGACACACTGATGAGGAGGAGACAATAACTCTGCCTCAGTCAGTGATGTGATGGGTTTCACTGGTACTAAAGAGAACAGAGAGGGTTCTCCACCGCTGCAGACGTTAAGAACTCTTTATCTATCTTTCCTTCAGAACCTGCAGACCAGTTTCTGTTTAACACAGACAGAAGACTGCGACCTGCTTCCAAATCAGAGCATCAAACTACTTTAAATCAAAACACTGCAAACTCTCACGCTCCGTTCATCAAGACCAGCTGGCTTCACACACACCTGTGTTTCATATCGTTTTGTTACACATTTTCGACTTTGAACCGAATCAAATTGGAATAAAATCCAGAGATTCCCACCGCCCACAAAGGCTCACAAATAAATCTGAGGGTTTACAAGAAGATTAACGGGAGAGAAAAGCAGAAAAAACATGTTTGTTTTTCATTTTTCGTTCCTCTAATCTAGTGCCTTTTTTTCCTAAAAGAATAAAATAAATCTGCCATCATTAGGTGTTTACTCTCAGTATGTCTGGACGCCCTGCGGCTCTCACCTGGAGGACGGGGCTGTTGTCGAAGTTGTAGGCGCTGGGTCGCCCCTCCAGCGTGGAGAAGGCCACGTTTCCACCAGTGAGCGGCGAGATGTCACTGAAGTCGTCGGTGCAGAGCGCCTGCTGCTCGTCCTCTCCGGTGCGGATGAAGCCGTGGCTCGCCTTCTGGTAGGTCTTCTCGCAGGAGCCGCTGTAGTACTGGTACGGCACCCAGGGGCCCCCCTCGCTGGTCCGCTTGTAGATGGCGAAGCTCTCCGGACGGCTGGTATGGAACTTGAGCCGGACGTAGGTGATGTCGAAGGCCTTACCTGCAGAGAACAGAAAGACAGGAACTCATATTTAATCCTCACAGTTCTGGATACTTTTAGCTGCTAATCTATAAAATATGTCACATTTCAGAAGCTCAAGTCTTTGATTTGATTTTGTAGTTCTGTTTTATGGCTCTCTTCTGAAGTATGAAAACAGTATTTGTTCATAGATTTCTCTACTCATTAAGTCACGTATGGAAGTGAAGGAAGAATATAAAATGTATAATGAAGCTTGGTGTAAGAAATCCTTCTTTTTTAGTAAGTATTGTAAAAGATTTTGGTGTTTTGGCTTTGACTAACTGATTTGATTTCCAGTGTAGTTTATCTCAGGATTCTGCTATATGATTAGTAAACATTATGAATGAAGTTTTACTCAAATTCAAATTAAACCAACTCTTCAGAATTTTCACAGTATCCAAAAGTTACTTCAGATTTTTACCACAACCTGATAAACTGTCCTCTGCAGGATGTTGATGTGACAGAAACTTGTCCTCAGCAGAACTCTTTCCTCCAACCTTTCTCCCCAAAAGTACTAGATTATGTGAATGATGTCCGTTTCTTTGAATGTAACTTCCCGTGATGATTCTTTAACCATGATCAGAGGATTTCATCACATGTAAATAAGATTTCAGGTTTGCGACTTTCTGAGCCGATGTTCCTGGAAACAAAGTGGAACTGCCTGGACTGAGACGAATCTCTCTCGAAGAAGTGCTGATTTGGGAAATGATGGGCAGGAATGTAAAGTGTAGTTGGAACAAGCAGCGGTCTGGTCCTTTAACTCCTCCCGCTCTGTGTCCGCTGGTCGCTCCTGCTCTCCGCATATCTGGCGAGTCGGAGCAGGTCGGCGAGCAGACGGCTAAATGTTCCAGGAGCCGTCAGTCAGCGCGTGAAGGAACGCCGCCATGTCAGAGCCGGGCGGCGGGGGGTACGGCTGTTTGCGCAGCCAAAGAATCTGCTCTGTAAACAGTGTGCTGACAGGGGCCCCGGCCCGGGGGCCCCTCCGTGTCGACGGCAAATAAAGGTGAAGCAGCTGATAGGACGTTCATAAAAGGCTGCAGTTTATTACAGGAAACAATGAAGCAACTGCAAACACACCGGCTTCCTCCTCCCAGTGTGTGTCACTGCTGACTTGTGAGGACCTTTATGGGTCAAGGTTAATAAGAGGCTGTAACGTTTAACTGCAGGGTGGAGACTGATTTACAGCACGATTCGAAGGGCTGCTTTGAGTATTTAAAAGTATGAAACTGATTCAGCTGGGAATACTGTTGAGACGGTGAGCAGCAGCCCGCTGTCAGACATTTCATCAGCCGGTCCGACTCCGTACGGACTTGGCTTGGGAACCAGAGAGGGGTCGGTTCAAGTCCAGCACGGACCACGGTACGGAGCGTGGACTGGGAGCTGGAGGTGCCCCCTAACTGCTCGGGGCCGCTGACTATGTGGCAGCCCTGTCCTGTGTGTGCATGTGTGTATTTTGGGCCTGTGTGTGTGTGTGTGTGCAAAAAACAATAATGGATTAATAAAGTAATTCTTGTTCTTGTTGCCTTTCTTTGTCTTGTGCGATAGTTAAGTGAATCTCTTTGGACTGTTGTTCTGACAAAACAAGACGTCATTTTTCACCATCCAACACTTTAAAGACCAAACCACTGATTGGTTGATCGAGAAAAAAAATCAGCAGATTAATCAATGAAGAGAATAAGTGAGTTGCAGCTGTCGGTAAGTCCAGTGTGAGTAACACATCCATGAGTGTGAAGGTTAATCAGACATTAAAACACTTCTATGGGAAGTTATTATGGTGGGTCAAACTCCAAAAACACTGGAGCCTACATTTCCCATAGAGCACCTGGATAGTGTCTTTCATTACAGCCTCCCTGCTGGTAAACAGCCACGTCTTTCAAATCCACACCTCCAGTTTGGACACAGACTGGATGTTAGACACCTGTAGTGTCCATGACCCTGATGACATCAACGAGACCCTACCCAAACCAATCAGACGGAGTTTTTAATCTAAACCCAGTCTGAAAATCAAATTTTACAAACTTTACAGCCACAACAGAAAAGAAATCCCCGTCATAGATTTGAGGACAAGAAACTAGAAACTTTGAGAAATCAGGAAACTTTTATGGCTGGAAAATAAAAATGAAATCCAAAGTGAAATATTCTAAATGTCTCGTGCATCATTTAGACACATTTCCCAAAAATAAGGCACGTCAGATTTGGTGTGTTTGAACACTTTGGAATCTGTAGTTCAATTTGAAGAGTTTGAAGTGTTGTGAAGGAGTTTCAGAATAAAAGGGGTTTTATTCTCATGTGATCCTGAACATCTGTGATCTGAAGCATCTTTCACTGTGAAAACGTCCCTCTGGAGACTCTCTGGCCTCACATCAAAGTCTCGGCGTGAAGCGTTTTATGAAGAGGCGTCTCTGAGAGGAAGCCGGCAGTCGGGGACGGACACCAGCCGGCAGGAACAGACTCTGTCACTGACGTCTCTTTAAATAAAAAAACGCCTCCACATCCTCACAAACGGGACAAAAGCATCTGTTGGCGCAGCAATCAGGAGGCAAACAACAGCGAGGAGACAAGAAGGACTGAACCCAGGTGGCTGCTGGACGAGACCTGGACGCCAGAGGACGCTCTGATTGGACGAGGAGATGTAAAGGAAGTGCAGTCAGACAAAAAATCACCTCAGAGTGGGAGAAGAAGAGAAGAACCGAGAACCTGTTTTCTCAATATTAGGCACTTTGTTTAAACCATTCGATGCACAGCGATATAATGAGTTGTCCCTTTGATCCTGATAACATGACATTTCCTTCTGGCTCACTTTTAATATGTTTGTCTGGATTAATAACAAGTTAATTACCAGTTTAAACTTGTTGATTTCTTGACTGGACTTTGGTGTGATTGGTTCCTTAATTTAGATTCACAGTGTAAATTTGCAATTTGATAAATTAAGTTTACTGTCCAACACAGTTATTTAAAAATCAACACAACTTCTGTTCCTTCACTTCAGTTTTTAACAAAACGGCCCAAATTAAAATCTTTATAGCTTCTGATTGATTTTAGCCAGACAGGTCACAGGTTGGCTCAAAAGGTTTCTTGTTAAAGTCTGAAGTGTTCCTGAAAGAAAGCTGCAGGTTTTTGACATTTCAAATTAAAAAAAGTGTCTCTAAAAAGACCAAATCTGATTCATTTCTAATGCTGACTTCCTGTTCACCCGTTTGACTCCTGGAGACGTGACAGGACGCACTGTAAAAAGCAGGATTTAACTAAATGTTTTCTACAGTGTATCTGTGGATGGAAAGAAGTCCTGAGGGCGTCTTTGACACAGAGAGACAGTCTGCAGCTGTCAGCTTGTCATTTACATACTCAGCTCTGATTGGTCGGTTATTTCCTCACTCTGACACTTTATTGGTGCTCGGTGAAGCGATTTGTTTCCACACATCGTTTTTAGTTTTTCACGTCCCAGAAGCTTTTTAAAGTTCTGCTGTAGAGAGTTATGAAGCTGTTGAAGACGGCCTTCAACGTTTCCATTGGTGCTGCAACTATTGATTACTTTCATTATTGATTAATCTGATGATTAGTGGTGGCGTCTTCTATTTCCCTTATCTGTCCAACAGTCTAAAGATATTCAGTTTATGATAATATCTGACAAAGGAAGCAAATCCTCACATTTTCAGCTGAAGGTGGAGAAACGACTGAAATCATCTTCATAACCTTTTCTCAGCTTCTCCGTCTCCTGCTGCCTGGTAACCTCTGAGTCTGAAGCCCAGTTCATACTTTGCAGACCCATGTGACCGTGATGGTCCAGTGAACACTGTGCGCGTGGACCACGCATGCCAAGAACACATCCATGTGTGCAAAGACCCGGTGTAGTATAAAAAGGTCACATGCACACTGTCCACGTCTGTTCTGGAGCGTATCGGTTCTGGTTTGCTGCTGTGAGTCCAAGACAATAACTGAAGTGGAGCTGAAACAACTGATCAATTAGTGCGAGAGTTTAGACAAGACGAGATACGAAAATAATCACAAGTTAAAAAAGACCTCGTCTCCGTCCACACTCATCATCTGAAGTTTAAAACACTGTTGACATGCGTCCGATCTCCACCTGATGGAGAAGCTTCAGCTGTGAATGGCAGCTGATTGTGGACGGACGGCTGAAATGCTTCTGGATTTAACTGACTCAACATGGATGAATTATATATAATTTTATGAGCTGTAAAAAGATGGATTCCTCTCTCATGGGAACAAAATAAGATCTTGAAAAGTCTCCAGTAGAAATTAAACTCTTGCTGACATTTCTCACTGAACTGTTTCTGGTTTATTCTCGTTTTCTGATGACGGGACGATTTGTTTGATTGGACTCGATAAGTGGTTTGTATGAAAGCGAAGCTCCCTGAGAGGTTGACGTCCTCTGGTTCTAAACAGGAAACAACACTATAATAAAGTCTGTGAACTCAACCTTTAAGACACCAAAGAACCAAACACTAAACAGCTTCTTTCTTCCTGCGTCCGCAGATTTAAGACCCTCCTGAAGCAAACCGAACCGCTGAGAAACAAACGCCGACATCGTCAATTAGCTGGTTTCGCTTTAAGCAACTCTAACCCGTCTATTGTGGAGCGCTGACCCCGGGAGACTCTCCTCAGGGGGCCCAGAATCAGGTCTGAACATGAAAAGAGCCTCTAGTCGTTCAGGGGAAGGAGCTTTTCTTTCTAAGACTGTTTGGGGAGGGACCGGAGGGGGGTGACCGGGGGGGTGACACGGTGACAGCAGGCATGAACCGGCTGGAATGTGTTTCCGCCGGGCAGAGTGACGCCGGACGGAGGGACAGACAGGACAAAGAAAGAGTCCACTGAGGAGAGAAGAGGACGAGCGAGCAACACAGGCTGTTCATGTCAAAGAGAGAGAGAGAGAGACAGAGACAGAGAGAGAGAGACAGACAGAGAGAGACAGACAGAGAGAGAGAGAGACAGACAGAGAGAGAGACAGAGAGACAGAGACAGAGACAGAGAGAGAGAGACAGACAGAGAGAGAGAGAGACAGAGAGACAGAGACAGAGAGAGAGAGACAGACAGAGAGAGAGACAGAGAGACAGAGACAGAGACAGAGAGAGAGAGACAGACAGAGAGAGAGAGAGACAGAGAGACAGAGACAGAGAGAGAGAGACAGACAGAGAGAGAGACAGAGAGACAGAGACAGAGACAGAGAGAGAGAGACAGACAGAGAGAGAGAGAGACAGAGAGACAGAGACAGAGAGAGAGAGACAGACAGAGAGAGAGACAGAGAGACAGAGACAGAGACAGAGAGAGAGAGACAGACAGAGAGAGAGAGAGACAGAGAGACAGAGACAGAGAGAGAGAGACAGACAGAGAGAGAGACAGAGAGACAGAGACAGAGACAGAGAGAGAGAGACAGACAGAGAGAGAGAGAGACAGAGAGACAGAGACAGAGAGAGAGAGACAGACAGAGAGAGAGACAGAGAGACAGAGACAGAGACAGAGAGAGAGAGACAGACAGAGAGAGAGAGAGACAGAGAGACAGAGACAGAGAGAGAGAGACAGACAGAGAGAGA